>SZWC01001596.1:101798-251631 GCA_023375785.1 Penium margaritaceum | reverse complement strand
CGGCTATTGTGCGCAATGCCTTGACAAATTTGGCATGTGCCACTGACCATGACCACAAATGTATCCAAGTGACTCTTACTTCTATTGATCATAACACGAGTCAGCCACGATCAGAATGTCCAATCACAGTGCAGTTGTACTAGCCATGATCTTGCAGGTGCAAACAAGGTAGAATACTCGTGGCTCGGTGTGGAGTTTGTACGCAATGTCTTGACAAAGTTGGCATGTGCCACTGATCCTGACCACAAAGTTTACCAAGTGACTTTAACTTCTACGAATCGTAACAAAAGTCAGCCACGGTCAGAGTGTCCAATCATAGTGTAGATGTACTAGGCATTATCTTGCAGGTTCAAACAAGGTAGAATACTGGTTGCTCGGTGTGGCTATTGTGCGCAATGCCTTGACAAAGGTGGCATGTGCCACTGACCATGACCACAAAGTTTTTCAAGTGACATTGACTTTACGAATCATAACACGAGTCAGCCACGATCAAAGTGTTCAATCATAGTGTAGATATACTGGGCATGATCTTGCAGGTACAAACAAGGTAGAATACTGGTGGCTTGGCACGACTATTGTGCACAATGCCTGGACAAAGTTGGCATGTGCCACAGACCATGACAACAAATGTATCCAGGTGACTTTTACTTCTATTGATCGTACCACGAGTTAGCCACGGTCAGAGTGTCCAATCACAGTGCAGATATACTGGGCATGATATTGCAGGTACAACAAAGGAAGAATGCTGGTGGCTCGGTGTGGTTATTGTGCGCTATGCCTTGACAAAGATGGCATGTGCCACTGATCATGACCACAAATGTATCCAAGTGACTTTTACTTCTATTGATCATAACACGAATCAGCCAAGGTCAGAGTGTCCAATCACAGTGCAGTTTTACTAGGCATGATCTTGCACGTACAAAGAAGGTACAATACTGGTGGCTCGGTGTGGCTATTGTGTGCAATGCCTTGAAAAAGTTGGCATGTGCCACTGACCATGACCACAAATGTATCCAAGTGACTTTTACCTCTATTGATCATAACACGAGTCAGCCACGGTCAGAGTTTCGAATCATAGTGCAGATGTACTAGGCATGACCTTGCAGGTGTAAACAAGGTAGAATACTGCTGGCTCGGTGTGGCTATTGTGCGCAATGCCTTCACAAAGTTGGCATGTTCCACTGACCATGACCAGAAATGTATCCAAGTGACTTTTACTTCTATTGATCATAACAGGAGTCAGCCACGGTCAGATTGTCCGATCACAGTACAGACATACTGGGCATGACCTTGCAGGTATAAACAAGGTAGAATACTTGTGGCTCGCTGTGGCTATTGTGCGCAATGCCTTGACAAAGTTGGCATGTGCCACTGACCATGAGCACAAATGTATCCAAGTGACTTTTACATACATTGATCATAACACGAGTCAGCCACGGTCAGAGTGTCCAATCACAGTGCATATGTACCAGGCATGATCTTGCAGGTTCAAACAAGGTAGAATTATGGTAGCTTGGTGTGGCTATTGTACGCAATACCTTGAGAACGTTGGCATGTGCCACTGACCATGACCACAAATATTACAAAGTGACTTTAAATTCTACGAATCATAACACGAGTCAGCCACAGTCAGAGTGTCCAATCACAGTGCAGACACGCTGGGTATGATCTTGTAGGTACAAGCAAGGTAGAATGCTGGTGGTTCGGTGTGGCTATTGTGCGCAATGCCTTGACAAAGTTGGCATGTGCCACTGACCATTACCACAAATGTATCCAAGTGACTTTTACTTCTATTGATCATAACACGAGTCAGCCATGGTCAGAGTGTCCAATCACAGTGGAGATGTACTAGGCATGATCGTGCAGGTACAAACAGGGTAGAATACTGGTGGCTCTATGTGGCTATTGTGCGCAATGCCTTGACAAAGTTGGCATGTGCCACTGACCATGACCACAAAAGTATCAAAAAGACTTGTACTTCTATTCATCATAAAACAAGTCAGCCACAGTCAGAGTGTCCACTAAGAGTGCAAATTTGCTAGGCATGATCTTTCAGGTGTAAACAAGGTACAATACCGGTGGCTCGGTGTGGCTATTGTGCGCAATCCCTTGACAAAGTTGGCATGTGGCACTGACCATGACCACAAAGTTTACCAAGTACCCTAAACGGCTATGAATCATAACACGAGTCAGCTATTGTCAGAGTGTCCAGTCAGAGTGCAGATATACTTGGCATTATCTTGCAGGTAGAAAGAAGGTAGAATACTGGTGGCTCGATCTGGCTATTGTGCGCAATGCCTTGACAAAGTTGGCTTGTGCCACTGACCATGACCACAAATGTATCCAAGTGACTTTTACTTATATTGATCATAACATGAGTCAGCCACAGTCAGAGTGTCCAATCACAGTGCATATGTACGAGGCATGATTTTGCAGGTACAAACTAGGTAGGATATGGGTGGCTCGGTGTGGCTATTATGCGAAATACATTGATAAAGTTGGCATGTGCCACTGTCCATTACCACAAATGTATCCAAGTGACTTTTACATCTATTGATCATAGCACGAGTCAGCCACAGTCAGAGTGTCCAATCAAAGTGCAGATGTACTAGGCATGTTCTTGCAGGTACAAACAAGATAGAATACTAGTGGCGTGGTAGGGCTATTGTGCGCAATGCCTTGACAGAGTTGGCATGTGCCACTGACCATGACCACAAATGTATCCAATTGACTTTTACTTCTATTGATCATAACACGAGTCAACCATGGTCGGAGTGTCCAATCACAGTGCAGATGTACTAGCCATGATGTTGCAGGTGTAAACAAGGTAGAATACTGGTGGCTCGGTGTGGCTTTTGTGCGTAATGCCTTGACAAAGTTGGCATGTGCCACTGACCATGACCACAAAGTTTACCAAGCGACTTTAACTTCTACGAATCGTAACACGAGTCAGCCACGGTCAGAATGTCCAATCACAGCATACATCTAATATGCATGACCTTGCAGGTGCAAACAAGGTACAATAGCGGTGTCTCTGTGTGGCTATTGTGCACAATGCATTGACAAAGTTGGCATGTGCCACTGACCATGACCACAAAGTTTACCAAGTACCTTAAACAGATATGAATCATAACACGAGTCAGCCACATCAGGGTGTCCAGTCACAGTGCAGTTGTACTAAGCATGACCTTGCAGGTATAAGCAAGGTAGAATACTGGTGGCTCTGTATGGCTATTGTGCGCAATGCCTTGACAAAGTTGGCATGTGCCACTTACCATGACCACAAATGTATCCAAGTGACTTTTACTTCTATTGATCATACCACGAGTCAGCCACGGTCAGAGTGTCCAATCACAGTACAGATGTACTAAGCATGATCTTGCAAGTTCAAACAAGGTAGAATACTGGTGGCTTGGTGTGGCTATTGTGCGCAATGCCTTGACAAAGATGACATGTGCCACTGACCATGACCACAAAGTTTACGAAGTGACTTTAACTTATACAAATCATAAGACGAGTCAGCCACGGTCAGAGTGTCCAATCACAGTGCAAATGTACTGGGCATGATCTTGCAGGTACAAACAAGGTAGAATACTGGTGGCGCTGTGTGGCTATTGTACGCAATGCTTTGACAAAGTTGGCATGTGTCATTGACCATGACCACAAATGTATCCAAGTGACTTTTACTTCTATTGATCAAAATACGTGTCAGCCACGGTCAGAGTGTCCAATGACAGTGCAGATGTACTAGACATGATCTTGCAGGTTCAATCAAGGTAGAATACTAGTTGCCCGGTGTGGCTTCTGTGCGCAATGCCTTGACAAAGTTGGCATGTGCCACTGATCATGACCACAAATGTATCCAAGTGACTTTTACTTCTATTGATCATAAGACGAGTCTGCCACGGTCAGAATGTCCAATCATAGTGCAGATATACTGGGAATGACCTAACAGGTGTAAACAAGGTAGAATACTTGTGGCTCGGTGTGGCTATTGCATGTAATGCCTTGGCAAAGTTGTCATGTGCCACTGACCATTCCTCCAAATGTATCCACGTGACTTTTACTTCTATTGATCGTAACACGAGTCAGCCACGGTCAGAATGTCCAATCGTTGTGCAAATATACTGGGTATGATCTTGCATGTATAAACAAGGTAGAATACTGGTAGCTCGGTGTCGTTGTTGTATGCAATGCCTTGACAAAGTTGGCATGTGCCACTGACCATGACCACAAATGTATCCAAGTGACTTTTAGTTCTACTGATCATAATACGAGTCATGCAGAGTTAGAGTGTCCAATCACAGTGCAGATGTACGAGGCATGATCTTGTAGGTGTAAACAAGGTAAAATACTGGTGGCTCGGTTTGGCTATTGTGCGCAATGCCTTGGCAAAGTTGGCATGTGCAACTGACCATGTCCACAAAGTTTACCAAGTACATTAAACGGCTATGAATCATAACACGAGTCAGCCACGGTCAGAGTGTCCAATCACAGTGCATATGTACTAGGCATGATCTTGCAGGTGCAAAGAAGGTACAATACTGGTGGCTTGGTGTGGCTATTGTGTGCAATGCCTTGACAAAGTTGGCATGTGCCACTGACCATGACCACAAATGCACCAAAATGACTTTTACATCTATTGATCATAACAAGAGTCAGCCATGGTTAGAGTTTCCAATCACAGTGCAGATGTATTAGGCATGACCTTGCAGGTGCAAACAAGGTAGAATAATGGTTGCTCCGTGTGGCTATTGTGTGTTATGCCTTGACAACGGTGGCATGTGTCACTGACCATGACCATAAATGTATCCAAGTGACTTTTACTTCTATTGATCATAACAGGATTCAGCCACGGTCAGAGTGTCCAATCACAATGCAGATATACTAGGCATGACCTTTCATGGATAAAAAAGGTAGAATGCTAGTGGCTTGGTGTGGCTATTATGCGCAATGCCTTGACAAAGTTGGCATGTGCCACTGACCATGACCATAGATGTATCCAAGTGACTTTTACTTCTATTGATCATAACACGAGTCAGCCACGGTCAGAGTGTCCGATCACAGTGCATACGTACTAGGCATGATCTTGCACGTTCAAACAAGGGAGAATACCGGTGGCTCGGTGTGGCTATTGTGCGCAACGCCTTGACAAAGTTGGCATGTGCCACTGACCATGACCACAAATATATCCAAGTGACTTTTACTTCTATTGATCATAACACGAGTCAGCCACGGTCAGAGTGTCCAATCACAGTGCAGATGGACTGGGCATGTTCTTGCAGGTAAAATCAAGGTAGACTGCTGGTGGCTTGATACGGCTATTGTGCGTAATGCCTTGACAAAGTTGGCATGTGCCACTGACCATGACCACAAATGTATCCAAGTGACTTTTACTTCTATTGGTCACTACACGAGTCAGCCACGGTCAGAGTGTCCAATCACAGTGGAGATATAATGGGCATGACCTTGCACGTACAAACAAGGTAGAATACGGGTGGCTCAATGTGGCTATTGTGTGCAATGCCTTTACAAAAATGGCATATGCCACTGACCATGACCACAAATGTTTCCATGTAACGTTTACTTCTATTGGTCATAACACGAGTCAGCCACGGTCAGAGTGTCCAATCACATTGCAGATGTACTAGGCGTGTTATTGCAGGTAAAAACAAGGTAGAACACTGGTGGCTTGGTACGGCTGTTGTGCGCAATGCCTTGACAAAGTTGGCATGTGCCACTGACCATGACCACAAATGTATCCAAGTGACTTTTATTTCTATTGGTCATAACACAGGTGAGCCACGGTCAGAGTGTCCAATCATAGTGCAGATATACTAGGCATGACCTTGCAGGTACAAACAAGATAGAATACTGGTGGCTCGGTGTGGATATTGTGCGCAATGCCTTGACAAAGTTGGCATGTGCCACTGACCATGACCACAAATGTATCCAAGTGAATTTTACTTCTATTGATCATAACACGAGTCTGCCACGGTCAGAGTGTCCAATCACATTGCATATGTATTAGGCATGATCGTGCAGGTTCAAACAAGGTAGAATACTGGTGGCTCTGTGTGGCTATTGTGCGCAATACCTTGACAAAGTTGGCATGTGCCACTGACCATGACCACAAAGTTTGCCAAGTGACTTTAAAATCTACGAATCATAACACGAGTCAGCCACGGTTAGGATGTCCAATCACAGTGCAGATATACTGGGCATGATATTGCACGTAAAAACAAGGTAGTACACTGGTGGCTCGGTGTGGCTATTGTGCGCAATGCCTTGACAAAGTTTGCATGTGCCACAGACCATGACTACAAAGTTTACCAAGTGACATTAACTTCTACAAATAATAACACGAGTCAGCCACGACCGGAGTGTCCAATCACAGTGCAGCTGTACTATGCATGATCTTGCAGGTATGAACAAGGTAGAATACTGGTGGTTCGGTATGGCTATTGTGTGCAATGCCCTGACAAAGTTGGCATGTGCCACTGACCATGACGACAAATGTATCCAAGTGAATTTTACTTCTATTGATCATAACAAGAGAGGTGCATCGGCACAATAACAAAGGGACCGGGCCGGTGAATCATCCAACCAATACCATTGGCGACGCAAGGACGAGGCCGGATGTGTCTCGCGCTTCCGAAGAAGCAAGGATGAGACGAGCTGTCACCGCGCGCCGCTAGAAGAAGAGCCCTGACAAACCACCAGGGCTTGACCCTAAATTTGAGTGGGATTCGGTGAATGATCGGTCCCCGCAGCTGTACAACAAAGAAGACGAGATGGACCCCGATGAGGAAGAGGAGTTCCACCTGCGGCGGCTCGAGGAACTCCATGAATGGAAGGCAATCCGACAGGCGCGGTTGACTGATCCTACGCAGGAGGAACCGGAGGAAGATGATGCTCATGACCCGGACGGGCAGCACGACTCTATGCAGGTGGAGGATTATGTATCAGACAAATAACAAGAACTTGAAGCGGATGAAGGGCCCGTCTTACTTCATGAGGTCACAACACCAGATGGAAGGACCGTTTACGAGGCAGTGGACATGACACCAACGCAAGAAGCACCCCGGCGTCTCCAGTTCTATACTCCAAGGGCGTCCTCACCTGGACTCTCCACCACCCATGACAGGGATTATGCAGATTTGGATGATATCCAGGAGGATCAGGCGGAAGAAAACGAGGCATCTTTGGATCATCCTTCGGTACATGCACAGCACACCCTGCATCAACCTGTCGTCTTCCGTCCCCGGGTGGTCCCTTCCAGCCCAACCGTCCACCCTCGTGGACCTGCCTCAGACAGTGGTGTGTCTCCACCTCGGATGGAGAGGAACTCGGAGGCACTGGGATAGCAGCCAAAAGAACCTCGACGGGAAGACCCGTCTGCTGTGACCTCACATCGTCTGAATCCCATACCACAGTCCCAGCATCAATAGCACGTGAGCAGGGCATCCTCTGCTCTGGCTACGTCACGCTGCCGAGAGATTACAGAACCGCGAGGGGTCAATGCTGCATCCACAATTGGACCTACCAAGCAATTACGAGCCATCGCGGACATGCACATCCCCACGGGGACTCCGTTGGCTAAACACGCCATACCACCTTTGCAGTCAAGAGGGCAGTCATCCCATCATGAAGCAGGAAAGACATCGGTTACGCCAGTGGCAGGAAGACTCCAGCCGCGATCCGGGATGGCGAGTGGAGTAACCGGACCTGGATAAGGATCTGTGGCTCATGGAAGCAAGCAGTATGCCGTACGGGTACAGACAAGAACAACAAGACAGCACATGGGTAGTTCTGGACTGGGAGGAACCGATACAGGACGTGCTCAATCCACGGGAGCAGCAGTCGCTTCGTCGGCTGGTACTAGGGCAGTTGGCCTGGCGCAGACACACCGATCCCACTTGGGGCCCCTGCCGCGGGCACAGGTGCAGATGGTGGCTCCACAGGAACTGACCCCAAACCCAGCGACAAAGGCCTCTTACACTCTCCCAAAGCTCGACGTCTTCAAAGGTGAACCAGAGCAGGACCCGGCTATGAGGCTGTCCAAGTTGGGCACTTGTCTCGATTACGGACTATTGTCTCTTGACTATATTGTCCAAGCGGTACACCTTGCGCTGCAAGGGAAAGCCTTGGAGTGGTTTACGGTAGAACATAAGGAATGTCCTTTTTCTGAATTTGAGGACCTGGCAAACAGGATGACCAAGCGCTTTGACCTCATGAGCCTAGAGGAGGCAAAGCTCCAGATTCGTACAATCCGCATGAAGGCTGTGAAAAACATCAAGCTGCACAACGACGAGTTTACCAAGATCTCGGTCTGATGCGTCGACATCCCCTTGCGCATGATCAAAGAGTACTACCGGGATTCCTTGGTTCCAGCGATCGCAAACACTTTGGATCTCCGCCAATTCAGCACGCTGGACGCCTTGAAGGAGGAAGCGGAACATCAGTAAAGGGAGATCAAGCGACGAGTGGCCCGAGAGCAATCTGCTCCAAAGGAACATGTGGCGCCTACGATTCGCATGCCAACGGGCGCTTCAGCGCCCAACCCGATGAACCGCCATAACTACCCACCAGGGAGTTGCTATGGATGCAAAGAACTCACCCATTGGCGCCGGGAATGCCCCAATCCTACCCCGATACCCGGTGTGTCAGCCAGAGGAGGACAATACTAGGGATGCGGACCGGCTGGACCTGGGGCGACCCGGCAAGCCGTTGGCCCCAACATCACCACCCGAGCCTTTGGCCCGGCAGATAATGGGCCGGCACAATGGAAGGCCTTGTCGAAATTACAACCACTGACCACAAGTCTGCCCCAACATATCAAGATGTTCCAGAAGTACCTCTGCCTGAACTACCCAGTCCTTGAGGATTGTCGAAGATAAGATCAGGAAAATACCTCTTGGCTGGTCAGCTCACCTTTGATAAGCAAGCGCTCGAGGTTGCCGTTCAATGGCAACAACACCGACGGCTACCCGGTCACACACCGACACCAACCAACGGCCACCACCAAACGCGGCCCGCTACCCGCTACACGACAGCAAAAGCGGACCGGCCCAAACCACGTCCAAGGAAGAGGAACTGTCCATGGCCACATCGGGCTCCACAGCTCCGAACCTGTGCCACCCAAGATGAACAAGGAAGCTCCGTGTGGAATCATGAAGTGATTCCGCATGACGAAGCGCGGTCACCCGCAACGCGTTGGCTGAGGCTGTTTGCCTCACACCACCCACCATATACGACAACGACAAGTCCCAGAAGATGCTACAAGAGCAGCAACCTCAAGCATCAGTTCTTTGCCTCTACTTGCATCTATCAATAAGCTCCCGCTCATCACTGTCCTCATCAAAGTACTCTCTCATCATCTTCTTGTTGCCTTCCAACAGCTGCCTCCGCTTCGCCCTCTAAGGGCTCGTCGCTTCTGCCATCGCTTCAGCCTTCACATCGCTCAGCATCCGCCTTCACGCTGTGGCCCTCTGCTTCCTTTGCTTCATCCATCCTCACAAGTAGTGCTTGCTCATCATAACGCTTGATCATACCTCAGCGCTGAGGCCTCTCGGCCGGCGCCTTGTGTCTTTGGCATCGCCACCACACGCATCGCATCTCAGTCACCCAACAGCAAGTCTTTGTATTCCCTTTACGAGTGTTGTGCCCACATTTAACCTCTGCTGTTGGTTCATTACTTGGTGCCTCATCGCTCATGCTCATCGGCTTCCTCCTAACTAGTCATCTTTACTCTCAGTTTGCTGACATCAGCCTGACCTCAGTATCCAAAACATTCACTAAAGCTTCCGGCCTCTGTCCTAGCAATTATCCAGCTATTCACTTGCCTCCACAGTGTCTAGCAGAATCCTGACATGGTATCAGAGCGCAGGGAAAGAGCCTGCGTCTAACATCCTTTGCCTCTATGCCTCTGACGCCTGCAATGCCTCCCCGAGGCGCTCCGGCGCTACCAGCCGCAAAACAACATTTGTTGCTTCAGCAATGGTTCTGCCACCTAGACACCATCAGGAGGGATGCGTATGGGCGCATTCTCCTCCTGACAGTGTACGGAGGCAACGGCCGTCCACTTCTCACGTCAGCATCAGCAGTCATCACAACAGCCTCCAGCGTTAGCAACATCGACTTCCATTCCTGCAACAAAACAACGAGCATCAGCAAACGACTTACCTCTCCATCACCCTATTGCAACCGTATGAGCATCATCACCAAACTGTGTATGGGCACAATCACGTGACGGTGCCGTATCGCCACTGCAACAGAAACAACAGCATCAGCAGCAGCAGCCATCTCAGCAGCATCATCTCCTGTCACTAGTAACAGCAGCCACCCTCTTTCCAGGACCACGTCCATCTCGTCATGCGCAGAAGCCAAAGTGTAGCAAAAAGTGTCATCAGGATCTCTTACGGATCAGCCGCCAAAGTGACGTCAAGTGACATCAGCGCGCAGCGCACTCTTGTCAAAACAGCATGAGCCCACCTGTTCCAGACAGATCATTGGAGTCTTCCATCATCCTCATCACCTGTCACCTGGGGACATCTCATCATGCCACTCCTATGGGCCCTCCGCCACCTCGCAGCAGCCGCTCATGGCCTCCCCCATCAAAGCAAGGGAGCCATAGCAACAGCAGTAACAACTCCGTCAGCAATTCTCGTGTCATCACCTACACCTTTAGCTCCGTCACTACCGTCATCCTGCAATGAAAAAACTGTCGTCGACATCACCTACGATGAGGACACTCTTGCTTTGGCAGCACAGCAATACTCCCTTCCCTGCCAATGCGAATTTTGTGCCGCAACTGCATCTTCAGCATCACCTTATAGTTCATCCTCTCACTTCTCAGCCTGGGCTGACACAGATGAACCCAACCTGTCTGCTCCAACTGCCACAACTGCCCCTGATTACGTTCTACCAAGCTTTGACTGGACAACTCCTTTTGCTCCAGAAGAAGTCAACGCCTTCCCCAGATGACAACTGAAGTGAGCCAATCACGTCGTACATTCCTCCACACAAACAAGATAGAATACTGGTGGCTCATTGTGGCTATTGTGTGCAATGCCTTGACAAAGTTGGCATGTGCCACTTACCACGACCACAAAGTTTACCAAGTACCTTATGCGGCTATGAATCATAACACGAGTCAGCCACAGTCAGAGTGTCCACTCATAGTGCAGATATACTGGGCATGACCTTGCAGGTATAAACAAGGTAGAACACTGGTTTCTCGCTGTGGCTATTGTGCACAAAGCCTTGACAAAGTTGGCATGTGCCACAGACCATGACCACAAATGTTTCCAAGTGACTTTTATCTCTATTAATCATAACACGAGTCAGCCACGGTCAGAGTGTCCAATCACAGTGCAGATGTACTAGACATAATCTTGCAGGTTCAAAAAAGGTAGAATACTTGTGGCTCGTTGTGGCTATTTTGCGCAATGCCCTCACAAAGTTGGCATGTGCCACTGACCATGACCACAAAGTTTACCAAGTGGCTTTAACTTCTACGAATCACAACAAATGTCAGCCATGGTCAGAGTACCAAATCACAGTGCACATCTAATGTACATGACATTGCAGGTATAAACAGGGTAAAAACCCGGTGGCTTGGCACGGCTATTGTGCGCAATGCCTTGACAAAGTTGGCATGTGCCACTGACCATGACCACAAAGTTTACCAAGTACCTTAAATGGCTATGAATCATAACACGAGACTGCCACGGTCAAAGTGTCCAATCACAGTGCAGATATACTGGGCATGACCTTACAAGTATAAACAAGGTAGAATACTGATGGCTCGGTTTGGCTATTGTGCGCAATGCCTTGAAAAAGTTGGCATGTGCCACTGACCATGACCACAAAGTATACCAAGTGACTTTATCTTCTACGATTCATAACACGAGTCAACCACGGCCAGAGTGTCCAATCTCAGTGCAGATGTACTAGGCATGATCTTGAAGGTACAAACAAGGTAAAATACTGGTGGTTCCGTGTGGCGATTGTGCGTAATGCCTTGACAAAGTTGGCATGTGCCACTGATCATGAACACAAGTGTATCCAATTGACTTTTACTTCTATTGATCATAACACGAGTCAGCCACGTTCAGAGTGTCCAATCACAGTGCACATTTACTATACATGATGTTGTAGGTGCAAACAAGGTACAATACTGGTGGCTCGGTGTGGCTATTGTCCGCAATGCATTGACAAAGTTGGCATGTGCCACTGACCATGACCACAAAGTTTACCAAGTACCTTAAACGGCTATGAATCATAACACGAGTCAGCCACGGTCAGAGTGTCCAATCATAATGCAGATATACTAAGCATGACCTTACATGTATAAGCAAGGTAGAATACTGGTGGCTCGGTGTGGCTATTGTGCACAATGCATTGACAAAGTTGGCACATTCCACTGAACATGACCACAAATGTATCCATGTGACTTTTACTTCTATTGATCATAACACGAGTCAGCCACGGTCAGAGTGTCCAATCACAGTGCAGATGTACTAGGCATGATCTTGTAGGTTCAAACAAGGTAGAGTACTGGTGGCTCGGTGTGGCTATTGTGCGCAATGCATTGACAAGAGTGGCATGTGCCACTGACCATGACCACAATGTTTACCAAGTGACATTAACTTCTATGAATCCTAACACGAGTCAGCCCCGGTCAGAGTACACAATCACAATGCACATCTAATATGCATGACCTTGCCGGTATAAACAAGGTAAAAAACTGGTGGCTTGGCACGGCTAATGTGCGCAATGCCTTCACAAAGTTGGCATGTGCCACTCACCATGACCACAAAGTTTACCAAGTACCTTAAACGGCTGTGAATCATAACACGAGTCAGCCACGGTCAGAGTTTCCAATCACAGTGGAGATATACTGGGCATGACCTTACAGGTGTTAGCAAGGTAGAATACTGGTGGCTCATTGTGACTATTGTGCGCAATGCCTTGACAAAGTTGGCATGTGCCACTGACCATGACCACACATGTATCCAAGCGACTTTTACTTCTATTCATCATAACACGAGTCAGCCACGGTAAGAGTGTTTAGTCAAAGTGCAGATATACTTGGCATGACCTTGCAGGTATAAACAAGGTATAATATTGGTGGCTCAGCGTGGCTATTGTGCGCAATGCCTTGAAAAAGTTGGCATGTGCCACTGACCATGACCACAAAGTTTACCAAGTGACTTTAACTTCTATGACTCGTAACACGAGTCGGCCACGGTCAGAGTGCCCAATCACAGTGTAGATGTAGTAGGCATGACCTTGCAGGTACAAACAAGATAGAATACTGGTGGCTCCTTGTGGCTATTGTGCGCAATGCCTTGACAAAGTTGGCATGAGCCACTGACCACGACCACAAAGTTTACCAAGTACCTTATGCGGCTATGAATCATAACAGGAGTGAGCCACGGTCAGAGTGTCCAGTCATAGTGCAGATATACTAGGCATGACCTTGCAGGTATAAACAAGGTAGAATACTGGTTTCTTGCTGTGGCTATTGTGTACAAAGCCTTGACAAAGTTGGCATGTGCCACAGACAATGACCACAAATGTATCCAAGTGTTTTTCATTTCTATTGATCATAACACGAGTCAGCCACGGTCAGAGTGTTCAATCACAGTGCAGATGTACTAGACATAATCTATCAGGTTCAAAAAAGACATAATCTTTCAGGTTCCTGCTACGGCCGTCGAAGTAACCCTTGGTGGAGCCGCCCACCTTGCCTTGCACGCTAGGTAACGGGAGGCGCTTCGACGATGACCCGTCGAAGCGCCTTTCCTCGCCCAGAAGTCAAGGAGTAGTTCACCCTGGTCAAGGAGAACTCTCTGGTTGCTTCCTTTATGACCCTGGTGCATTTGGAGCTTGTTGGGGACGAACTCGGATCACTGGTGGTGGATTACACCGCAACCCATGGCGGGTACCAAATTCCACCCCCCAAACACCCGATTTTCGGGCTAGGCTAACTTTCTGAATACTCACTCAAATCGAGCGATTCAAATCTCGATCATGCATGGAAAAATCCAAGGAATCGAAATCTAAAGTCAGATCAGGTGTTTGACCACTCCTTAGTGGTCAAAACAGGGAGTATACTCAACGGCACTCATGGCAAGGGGCATACCATGTCAACATTCGCTACCGGCGAACTGCGCTGCTGAATCCTTGTTTGATGCGGGTGTAGGAAGCTGGTCCTGCAAGCATCGGCTAAACCGAGAGATTGCTGCCCCTTGGTTGAACCAGACCGTTGAGCGGGACCTGCGTCCCGTCTCACGACAAGTTAGACTAGAGAAGATAGTCTAGACTCTGGGCATAGGGGAACAGGGTGTGTGTGTGTCTGTGTGTCAGTCTCGGATGGGAAGACCGCTCCCCGAGGAACACGTCACGGAGCCGACATGGCCTGGCCCTAAATTTCCCCGGGAGCTCCATCCTCCAAACACCATGCGCGGTCCCCGAGACTCCCCGGTGACCTTCTACGCCATCTGCACCTGCTGCAATGTCCCACATCGACTTGGAGCCCGGACGGTCATGGGAGTGATGCAGTGGGCGCACCATCCCGCAGGTGGGGCCCTGGAGCAGTTATGGCAACCGTGGCTACAGAGGCTACCCCGGGACGACGAGCCTTGCCGCGTGGAAAGCTGGCAGGAGGTCACGTGAGACGTCGGATGGCGTGCTGCAGACGCGGCCGAAGAGCGGGCCGAGGCGTATCGAGCATATCAACGCTACCAACAAGAACTCGCCCGCCTGCAAGAGGAGGACCCGATTCGTTTTCTGCCTTGTGCAGGTCTCCGCGCTGGTGAACCATTGGAGCTACGCCCTGCCGTTCCACGGGCGGGCAACGAAGTCGCCACGCATCGCACAATGCTTGTGCGAGGACCAGTGTCAGTCGATGATCCGGAGACCCGAGAGGCTTACGCTTTGCGTGTGTTGCTTGGTGATGTGTAGGCTGATGATCATCTAGTTGGAGAGATGTTGATTGGGTGTACTATTCTTTAATTTAATGCACATACCATAACTGTCAAAGTTCTCTCTCCTGTGTAGTTAGACAGAGCTCTTTCAATTTGGCGTCATACAGTACAGTGGATGGTTGACCGTCAATGCTCGATGAGAAGAATGAATGCAAGTACCTTGATTGCCCATTGGATTATTTATCGAACAATCTTTGAGTAAGTTAGGAAGAACTCCCTATGATGAGCTCACATTACCCGGTGGATGATTGACTCTTGAGGGTTAGTCAGGGTGAATGAATTGAGGAAATTAGCATATGGTGATTGTTTTGGGGATAGCAGAAAGCAACGCGTCACTGATGCTGATTCGGTGAATGATCTGTCGAATGCCCACGGAAGCCCACGAGGTTCGGAATAGGGTAGATTCGGAGAACGGAGTTGCAGGGATAGCTCAAGACGAGCAAACGCATGCGGAGATGATCCTCGCGTGCCGTCAGACCCGATTCTGGCCGAAGACGAAAAAGGGTATAACAGTGTTAATGGTGCGGTGTGCGTGGAAATCACTTGTTTTATGTGACGAGTGTGATACATGTCTGTAGATCAGTCTATAAATCCGGGGCAAGGTTCTTCACGGGGAGAGCCGTCAAATCTTCGACCGGACGAGAGGCGCATCGGCACAAGAATAGAGGGACCGGGCCGGTGAATCATCCAACCAATACCATTGGCGAAGCAAGGACGAGCCCCGACGCGTCTTGCGCTTCCGAAGAAGCAAGGATGAGACGAGTCGTCGCCGCGCGCCGCTGCGAGAAGAGCCCTGACGACCCACCAGGGCTTGACCCTAAATTTGAGTGGGATCCGGTGAATGATCGGTCCCCGCAGCTGTACAACAAAGAAGACAAGATGGACCCCGACGAGGAAGAGGAGTTCCACCTGCGGCAGCTCGAGGAACTCCATGAATGGAAGGCAATCCGACAGGCGTGGTTGACTGATCCTACGTAGGAGGACCTGGAGGAAGATGATGCGCATGACTCGGACGGGCAGCACGACTCTATGCAGATGGATGATTATGTATCAGACGAATAACAAGAACTTGAAGCGGATGAAGAGCCCGTCTTACTTCGTGAGGTCACAACACCAGATAGAAGGACCGTTTACGAGTCAGTGGACATGAAACCAACGCAACAAGCACCCCGGTGTCTCGAGTTCTCTACTCCAAGGGCGTCCTCACCTGCACTCTCAACCACCCATGACAGGGATTATGCAGATTTGGACGATATCCAAGAGGATCAGGCGGAAGAAAATGAGGCATCTTTGGATCATCCATCGGTACAGGCACAACACACCCTGCATCAACCTGTCGTCTTCCGTCCCTGGGTGGTCCCTTCCAGCCCAACCATCCACCCTCGTGGACGTGCCTCAAACAGTGGTGTGTCTCCACCTCGGATGGAGAGGAACTCGGAGGCACTGGGACAGTGGCCAAAAGAACCTCGACGGGAAGACCCGTCTGCTGTGACCTCACATTGTCTGAATCCCATACCACAGTCCCAGCATCAACAGCACGTGAGCAGGGCATCCTCTGCTCTGGATACGTCACGCCGCCGAGAGATTACAGAACCGCGAGGGGTCAATGCTGCATCCACAATTGGACCTACCAAGCAAGTACGAGCCATCGCGGACACGCACATCCCCACGGGGACTCCGTTGGCTAAACACGCCATACCACCTGTGCACTCAAGAGGGCAGCCATCCCATCACGAAGCAGCCAAGACATTGGTTACGCCAACGGCAGTAAGACTCCAGCCGCGATCCCGGATGGCGAGTGGAGTGGCCGGACCTGGACAAGGATCAGTGGCTCATGGAAGCAAGATATATGCCGTACGGGTACAAACAAGAACAACAAGACAGCACATGGGGAGTTCTAGACTGGGAGGAACCGATGCAGGACGTGCTCGATCCAGGGGAGTAGCAGTCGCTTCGTCGACTGGTACTAGGGCAGTTGGCCTGGCGCAGGCAAGACGATCCCACTTAGGGGCCCCGCTGCGGGCACAGGTGCAGATGGTGGCTCCGCAGGAACTGACCCCAAACCCAGCGGCGAAGGCCTCTTACTCTCTCCCAAAGCTCGACGTCTTCAAAGGTGAACCAGAGGAGGACCCGACTATGTGGCTGTCCAAGTTGGACACTTGTCTCGATTACGGACTATTGTCTTCTGACTACATTGTTCCAGTGGTACACCTCGCACTGCAAGGGAAAGCCTTAGAGTGGTATATGGCAGAACATAAGGAACGTCCTTTTTCCGAATTTGAGGACCTGGCAAACAGGATGACCAAGCGCTTCGACCTCATGAGCCTAGAGGAGGCAAAGCTCCAGATTCGTACAATCCGCATGAAGGCTGGGAAAAACATCAAGCTGCACAACGACAAGTTTACCAAGATCTCGGTCCGCTACGTCGACATCCCCTTGCGCATGATCAAAGAGTACTACCGGGATTCCTTGGTTCCAGCGACCACCAACACTTTGGATCTCCGCAAATTCAGCATGCTGGACGCCTTGAAGGGGGAAGCGGAACATCAGCAAAGGGAGATCAAGCGACGAGCGGCCCAAGAGCAATCCGCTCCAAAGGAACATGTGGCGCCTACGATTCGCATGCCAACGGGCGCTTCAGCGCCCAACCCGATGAACCCCCATAACTACCCACCAAGGAGTTGCTATGGATGCAGAGAATTCACCCATCAGCGCCGGGAATGCCCCAATCCTACCCCGATACCCGGTGTGTCAGCCAGAGGAGGACAATACCAGGGACGCGGATCGGCTGGAGCTGGGGCGACCCGGCAAGCCGTTGGCCCCAACATCACCGCCCGAGCCTTTGGCCCGGCAGATAATGGGCCGGCACAATGGAAGGCCTTGTCGGAATTACAACCACTGACCACAAGTCTGCCCCAACATATCAAGATTTTCCAGAAGTACCCCTGCCTGAACTACCCAGTCCTCGAGGATCCTCGAAGATAAGATCAGGAGAATACCTCTTGGCTGGTCGGCTCACCTTCGATAATCAAGCGCTCGAGGTTGCCGTTCGACGGCAACAACACCGACGGCTACCCGGTCATACACCGACACCGACCAACGGCCACCACCGAACGCGGCCCGCTACCCGCTACACGACAGCAAAAGTGGACCAGCCCAGACCACGTCCAAGTAAGAGGAACTGTCCGTGGCCACATCGGGCTCCACAGCTCCGAACGTGTGCCACCCAATATGAACAAGGAAGCTCCGTGCGGAATCATGAAGTGATTCCGCATGACGAAGCACGGTCACCCGCAACACGATGGCTGAGGCTGTTTGCCTCACACCACCCACCATAGACAACAACAACAAGTCCCAGAATATGCTACAAGAGCAGCAACCTCAAGCATCAGTTCTTTGCCTCTACTTGCATCTATCAATCAGCTCCCGCTCATCACTGTCCTCATCACAGTACTCTCTCATAATCTTCTCGTTGCCTTGCGACAGCCGCCTCCGCTTCGCCCTCCAAGGGCCCGTCGCTTCTGCCATCGCTTCAGCCTTCACATCGCTCAGTATCCGCCTTCACGCTGTGGCCCTCCGCTTCCTCTGCTTCATCCATCCTTAGAAATGGTGCTTGCTCATTATAACGCTTGATCATACCTCAGCGCTGAGGCCGCTCGGCCCGCGCCTTAGTGCTAAGGATCTACCTTGTGCCTTTGGCATCGCCACCACCGGCATCGCATCTCAGTCACCCAATAGCAAGTCTTTGTATTCACTTTATGAGTGTTGTGCCCACCTTTAACCTCTGCTGTTGGTTCATTACTTGGTGCCTCGTCGCTCATGCTCATCGGCTTCCTCCTAACTAGTCATCTTTACTCTCAGTTTGCTGACATCAGCCTGACCTCAGTATCCAAAACATTAACTGAAACTTCCGGCCTCTGTCCTAATAATTATCCAGCTATTCACTTGCCTCCACAATGTATAGTAGAATCCTGACATGGTATCAGAGCGCAGGGAAAGAGCCTGCGTCTAACATCCTTTGCCTCTATGCCTCTGACGCCTGCAATGCCTCCTCGAGGCGCTCCGGCGCTACCAGCCGCAAAACAGAATTTGCTGCTTCAGCAGTGGTTCTGCCACCTAGACACCATCAGGAGGGATGCGTATGGGCGCATTCTCCTCCTGACAGTGTACGAAGGCAACGGCCATCCCATTCTCACGTCAGCATTAGTAGTCATCACAACAGCCTCCAGCGTTATCAACATCGCCTTCCATTCCTGCAACAAAACAATGAGCATCAGCAAACGACTTACCTCTCCATCACCCTGCTGCAACCGTATGAGCATCATCACTAAACTGTGTATGGGCACAATCACGTGACGGTGCCGTATCGCCACTGCAGCAGAAGCAACAACATCAGCAGCAGCAGCCATCTCAGCAGCATCATCTCCTGTCACTAGCAACAGTAGCCACCCTCTTTCCAGGACCACGTCCATCTCGTCATGCGCAGAAGCCAAAGTGTAGCAAAAAGTGTCATCAGGATCTCTTATGGGTCAGCCGCCAAAGTGACGTCAAGTGACATCAGCGCGCAGCGCACTCTTGTCAAAATAGCATGAACCCACCTGCTCCAGATAGATCATTGGAGTCTTCCATCATCCTCATCACGTGTCACCTGGGGACATCTCATCATGCCACTCCTATGGGCCCTCCGCCACCTCGCAGCAGCCGCTCGTGGCCTCCCCCATCAAAGCAAGGGAGCCATAGCAACAGCAGCAACAACTCCGTCAGCAACTATCGTGTCATCACCTACACCTTTAGCTCCATCACTACCGTCATCCCGCAATGAAGAAACTGTTGTCGACTTCACCTACGATGAGGAAACTTTTGCTTTGGCAGCACAGCAATACTCCTTTCCCTGCCAATGCGAATTTTGTGCCGCAAATGCATCTTCAGCATCACCTTATAGTTCAACCTCTCACTTCTCAGCTTGGGCTGACACAGATGAACCCAACCTGTCTGCTCCAACTGCCACAACAGCCCCTGATTACATTCTACCAAGCTTCGACTGGACAACTCCTTTCGCTCCAGAAGAAGTCAACGCCTTCATGATAGCATACTATGGGAAATCCATCCAGCGTGACGCCGAACCCAAACTAGTGGTCCTCGGTTCTCCCACCAACCTTTGCAGAAGCACTTCCCCAGATGACAACTGCAGTAAGACTATCACGGCGTACATTCATCCACACAAGCGACAAGCAACTACAGCACCTCCAACCCCTCACACGACAGCTACCACTTCCAAGGAAGTGTTCCCAGCATCAACATAACCTTCTTCACCAAAACCATCTGACGCCCTCACACCAACACAATCAGTCACCCTCTACATACCTCCTCACCGCCGTACCCATGACAACCTCACACAACCACAACCACAACCCAGCATACCAGCAGACCAGCACGATCTGGTGAAGCCCCTGACCTCCTCAGCCAACACCACCACTCAGTTCCTTCTTAGCTTAAGTCATCACATCCTGCTTGGACGCACTGTCCTGTGGGCAATAACTCATATTGAGACGACCTAGCAAATCTCGACCACTGGTACGGATTTTCTCCTATTACCAAGAAGACTCCGAACCTCAGCTCCGCCTTTCCCACTCATCATGGGAGCAACTGAAGTACTACTTAGGAAGTCTTCTCAAGAGCTCAACTACAAGAAGACCATTCTTCTTCAACCTCCTGATGGATCCACGAACGCAGCTGGCATGGTCCCACACCATGTCCCATGGCCTTGCTGCCCTGTCCCACGTCATCAACTGCGGCCACCTGATTCTCTACTTACATCACGCGGCCTTGTGGCATTGACGGGGGGTGTCGGAATTACAACCACTGACCACAAGTATGCCCCAACATATCAAGATGTTCCAGAAGTACCCCTGCCTGAACTTCCCAGTCCTCAAGGATCGTCGAAGATAAGATGAGGAAAATACCTCTTGGCTGGTCGGCTCACCTTTGATAAACAAGCGCTCGAGGTTGCCGTTCAACGGCAACAACACCGACGGCTAACCGGTCACACACCGACATCGACCAACGGCGACCACCGAACGCGGCCCGCTACCCGCTACACGACAGCAAAAGCGGACCAGCCCAAACCACGTCCAAGGAAGAGGAACTGTCCGTGGCCACATCGGGCTCCACAACTCCGAACGTGTTCCACCCAAGATGAACAAGGAAGCTCCGTGCGGA
Source organism: Penium margaritaceum (assembly GCA_023375785.1). Classification (NCBI taxonomy): domain Eukaryota; kingdom Viridiplantae; phylum Streptophyta; class Zygnematophyceae; order Desmidiales; family Peniaceae; genus Penium; species Penium margaritaceum. The sequence continues at coordinate 230,416 of SZWC01001596.1, read as the reverse complement.
ATCACGAAGTGATTCCGCATGACGAAGCGCGGTCACCCGCAACGCGTTGGCTGAGGCTGTTTGCCTCACACCACCCACCATAGACGACAACAACAAGTCTCAGAAGATGCTACAAGAGCAGCAACCTCAAGCATCAGTTCTTTGCCTCTCATTGCATCTATCAATAAGCTCCCGCTCATCACTGTCTTCATCACAGTACTCTCTCATAATCTTCTCGTTGCCTTCCGACAGCAGCCTCCGCTTCGCCCTCTAAGGGCCCGTTGCTTCTGCCATCGCTTCAGCTTTCACATCGCTCAGCATCCGCCTTCACGCCGTGGCCCTGCGCTTCCTCCGCTTCGTCCATCCTCACAAGTAGTGCTTGCTCATCACAATGCTTGATCATGCCTAAGCGCTGAGGCCTCTTGGCCCGCGCCTTAGTGTTAAGGATCTGCCTTGTGCCTTTGGCATCGCCACCACCCGCATCGTATCTCAGTCACCCAACAGCAAGTCTTTGTATTCCCTTTATGAGTATTGTGCCCACCTTTAACCTCTACTGCTGGTTCATTACTTGGTGCCTCGTCGCTCATGCTCATCGGCTTCCTCCTAACTAGTCATCTTTACTCTCAGTTTGCTGACATCAGCCTGACTTCAGTATCCAGAACATTCACTGAAGCTTCGGGCCTCTGTCCTAACAATTATCTAGCTATTCTCTTGCCTCCACAATGTCTAGCAGAATCCTGACAGGCCTACGCGCAGCAGAGAGAGACGGGAGAAATGCCAGCCGCCACTCAGCCGTCTACTTCAGATACGCATGCACGAAACATGAAACTCAGATTCCCTGCTCAGAGGAACATACCACGGAGACCCCCCGACACCTGCAGAGCGGGAGTTGGTCACGGTAGCTCAGGCACAAGGTGTGGAGGGATGGTCGATTGCAGAGATATACGAACGCATGCGTCGATACAAAGAGCGGCAGGAACAGGCCGAAGCAGATCTTAAAAAAAGCGTTGAAATGCGTTCGACGCGTTTACCAAGTCAGGTCGCGGCGATGTCCTCGCAGCCTCCACCTGAATCGCACGCGCGCCCTCCAAGGGGTCCCACACCACCACGTCGCCAGATGGTGTCCTTTGAACCTTTGGCACGCAACGAGCCCACGGCAGGTGTCATGACTTCCTTCAACTGCCCCTTTCAGGAAGTGTCCTTGGGGGAATACTTACAGCAAAACCCCACCTGTCTCCCAGACTTTGCAGCACTTTTGCAAGAGTACGCAGAGAAGCTTCGGCCAGCCGGCATTTGCCTTACCTGCACTCAGACCCCACGCGACTGACTCAGCCGGCTAGCAATTCGAGCCGAACCCGACACCTGGGGATGGCAGCCTATGCCTATGGCACCACCGCGAACACATGCTCCCCACCATGAAGTAACCAGCTGCTTCGTGTGGATATGCGGCAAGACGTTTCTGGCAATCATCGACCTCGGCGCTACCCACACTACAGTAACGCTTCAAGTTTTGCAAGCGGTCGGCTGGAACCACAAGATCCGACCAACAACCAAGGTGTTCACGAATGCATCTGGCGGCATGGATGCAGGGCATGGCATCGTAGATGACCTTCCCCTACAAGTGGGCCTCATCCATTAAGTCATACGAATGCAAATCACGGTGGCCCGTACTTATGACATCATGTTGGGAACAGATAACCTCATTCCCCGACAGGCCGCTTTGTTCTATGCGGAGGGAGTCATGCAGTTTACCTCATCGGGGTATACCACGTGTGCAGCACTGATCGTGGGACCACGGACATCAATGCCCACTACAGTTCGCCACCCCTTCTCATTAGAGGATGCCTACCATGAGGACCATGCCACCAGAAACTCTATCTTGGCATTCTTAAAGCACGATGTCCCGCCAGTCATATCAACACAAGCCGAGGATGAACAAGCGCTGGACCGCGGGGCTACGCCAGAGCAGCCGTACCCCGGACGAGCACAAGCTGCTCCGACGGACGATCGACCTCAGATCCCGATGGGGCCAATACCCAGACCATCGGTGAAGTCCCCAGGGTGGCTGTTCCTCCCAACAACCAACGGACACCCAAGTGACCCCGGCAGGGTGCCAACCACCTTTACTCATCCTCGGCCCCCTCAACTCTCGGATGGCTCTGTTGTGCAGGAGAACTCACGACCAAAGATTTCAGATGATCCCGTTAAGGAGGCGGAACGCAAAGGAAAAATGCTAGTGTGTGACAACGACATTGCTTTTTGTGAGGAGGCCAGCTCGGATGATTCAGATGATGAACCAATGAGTGACGTCGGCTCGCTGCGCCTCGACAATGAGCCTCCGCCACGTCCATCAAGAGCCCTCACCATCTCGCCAAGCGGCTCCCGCAATTTCAACATGCAGGTCTATGGCTATTGGGATTCACACCCTGATCTTGGAGCCTGTCTGGTAGGACACGAAGAGCCACCACCACCAACGGTCCCACCTTCCCAACGATGGAACCACATGCTTCACGAGCGCTTGACAGGACAACAGAAACAAGAGGTCAAGGAGCTCATCGCATACCACAAAGAAGTGTTCGCAGGCAAGATAGTCGAGATCGGAGCAGTTGACATAGTCCACGTTATTGACACAGGAGACGCGCCGCCACATAAGCAGAAAGCCCAACGTCTGCTCCAAGACCAAAAAGACATCATCAACAAAGGTCTGCGTGAACTAAAGGAACAAGGCGTGATCGTCGAAGTACAAAGCCCGTGGCGTTCCAACTTGGTGATTGTGGGGAAGGCGGATGGTACAAAGCGGTTCTGTGTTGACTTTTGTGCTCTTAACAAGGTCGCTGTTGAAGACGCATATCCCACGCCGCTCATTGTTGACATCCAAAAACGTGAGCATGGGAAGAGTTGGTTTGTTAGACTCGACGTCAAATCCGCCTTTCACACCATCCCCATTGATCGCAACTCTATGCTGAAGACGGCCTTCATCACTTCGAACGGGTTATACGCCTTCACTTGCATACCCATGAGGCTGCGCAACGCCAGTGCTACGTTTCAACGTGTCATGGACCAGGTGTTGTGCGATGTTCCTAACGCATGTTGCTACATGGATGACGTCATGGTCGCTGCATTTAGTTTCCAAGAGCTGATGGCTTCACTCGATGCTGTGTTCTCGGCCCCCCGCTCCGCGAACCTTCGTTTGAAGGCCGCCAAGTGTGTCATCGGGGCAGAGAGCATGGCATTCCTGGGATTCATCATCAATGCACAGGGCATATCCATGGACCCAGACAAGATCGCAGCCGTCCGTGACTGGAAACGACCGATTACATCATCCCAGGTAAAGATCTTCCTCGGAGCTTCTATCGCAAAATTGTCCGCCACCATGCAAAGATTGTTCGTCCATTGCAGCGCCTTACCCATCGAGATGAACCATTTGAGTGGACTGAAGCATGTCAGCTTGCATGGGCCGAGATTAAACACCGCCTCATCACGGTCCCGATGCTAGAATTCCCAAACTTCAACCTGCCATTCGTCATCACAACAGATTTTTTCACAGGAGGGCATTGGGGCGATCCTGTCGCAACGGGGAGATGACGGCATGATGAGAGTGGTCTGTTATGGCAGCCGTGCGCTCAACAACGCGGAGGCCAAGTTCCCGGTGAAGGTATAATGTCTGGCGGTACTATGGGCCATCCAGTTCTACCGAGATTACGTCAAGAATGGCAAGCCCTTCACCATTCTCACGGATCATATGGCCCTCCAGTGGCTGCTCACAACGCAGAACCACGAGGGGATCCTCGGCAAATGGGCCCTGCTTCTCCAAGGATACAATATCACAATCAAGTACCATCCGGCATTTGCAAATCGCAATGCAGACGCCCTTAGCCAGCTGCCACGTGAAGGATGGAATGACTGTGGTTCCCTTGAAGCACCGTCACATGGAGGTGGTCCACCTCCGCCCGAGCCCCCCTCTGGCAAGGTTGTCTTGATTCAAGGTCAAGCACGTGATCTCACCGCTGAGGAGTACCGCTGGGCGTACCCTCTTGACGGCTTCCCTCAAAAAGACGACGATGTGGGTCACATAAACATGAGACACAAAACCAATCTCTTCAAGGATGCGCCTGGGTGGACGCACAAGGAATGTGGGGATTGGCTTCGCCGCATGCGACGCGACTCTGCCCCTGCGCCCACGGCGCGCGCCCTGACAATCGTGTCACCGACGCCAGCAAAAGCGGTCCGTTCCGTAGCGCCGGACGCCATCCGGCAATTCGTTGATCGAACTCACCTCACGCTACCCTGGATGGATGTCCTTACCCATCTGAGAGGGCAAATTACACTACCGGAGACCTTCTTTGAATAATTCAACGCTGCTCTGGCGCCATCCGGCTGGAGAGTCAACTGTTGGCTCGAGTTGCCAGGTCACCGCATGATGAGGGATCATGTCGATGGGACCCGACGGACTGTTCATGAGATCCTCGAGGCGGAAGACCTTGCATGGTGACCGATGACATTGTGCCGTCAACCGATGCCGGAGTACACCTGTACGGTCGTCTCATGCTCCGTCTGGATTGCCGGTGTGAAATTTGTTCCTATCGTGGATACCGGAGCAACACATACCACAATCGCCATGCGCGTCATCCGGCGGCTTCATTGGTCGAACCTCGTTCGAGCAGTAGACCTCTGCTTCGGCACCGCGGGAGGGGAAATCACCCAATCTGAGGGTCAAATTGATTCATTCCCCCTACAGGTTGGAAACATCCACCGAAGCTTGCCGGTCTATGTGTGTGAAACCTCTATGTACGATGTCCTCCTTGCAAACGATTGGCTGACGGCATGCGACGTCATAATTTTGCTCGGGGGACAATGCATGACGTTGCACGACGATGTCGGTGAGCCGTCATACGTCCCGCTTCACTTTAAAGCAATGAAAGTGCCAACTCAGCAGGATGTACAATTGCTGACGCGGCAGGCCCTCTCCACTGGCCGCTCAGCACATGCGAGAAATCAATCCACCGGCATACGCTTTGCGAGACTCGTCGCTGATGCACCGGCATAATCCACGGAGAGCAGCAATTCTTCGGAGGATCATGCACCGTATCCAACAGAGGTACACGCTGGCATCATGGAACACATGCAGGCGCCGGCGAAAGACGTTATCCTCCTCGGCGAACGCGTCTCCATATGACCGACGGGGATTCGAGGTGACCCTCCGACACATCAACTTGGTCCGGAGCTTGACATGCCCCTCGCCCTCTGACGACCACAGCAGCACGCCCATCCCGCCCGGCCACCCCGAACCGCCTGGGCACCATCTCGTGGACCCCGACGGCAGCCCTCAAATTCTCATTCGCGCAGTTCACGACGTTTACACAGCCGACAATCCACGACGGAGACAGATACAACTGTGGACGACTTGGAACATACTTCTCACGCGAATGCTATCGACGACCGCTGACGGACTAACGCCACCAACGCCACGCCAGAGATGGAACACGCAGCTTGGGCACGCTACGAGCAAGAACTTGCTAGAAACACGGTGTACACGGGCGCAGCTCCTGAGCTAGAGGCCCGCGCGCTTGCAGCGCTTCTCACCATGGCCGATGCAGCAGATCTTCTTGACGACCTAGGCATGGACGACCCCTCCCCGGCACCCCCACCTTCACCAGAAGTACCTAATCCCCACAGCGGGGAGGCGCTGTGGCAAACATTGGCACTTCATGTAACCCAGAATCGCGCATGGGCCGAAAGAGTGCACAGGCTCTGGGAGAAACACATGACGTGGCTGCGATCATACGCGGGCCATGTGCGTAGCTTTGCCATGAACCTGGCACTGGCTAGGACCACCCTCTCTGCATGTGAATCTGCCCGCATCAACGGCCACCAGAGTGTCCAAGAGCAAGAGGTGCAAGTAGAATCTATCCAAGTCAGGCTTCACGAAGTGCGACACCGGCAAGACGCGTGGAACGAGGCCGCTGACAGAGGGGATGAACTGCCCGCAACTGAGGGGCAACGTCTCATTGAACAATGCGCAGAACTGGGCCGCACCCTCAGGGCAACGCGGGCGGAGGTGCTTCGCTTAACATTAGGGCAACAGCAGCTTGACGCTTAGCTCTCTGAACTACGGCAGTTGCGTACGGAGTGCGAAGAGGAGTGGGCCTCGGTCCGTGCCAGATTGCAGGACATGTCCCAGTAGCGGACGAGGATTCTGTCCCTCCAAGACGACGTCTCCCAACAATACCGTGCCATATGCGCGATGGTTGACCAGGCCAAGCAGCTCGTTGAAGAGCGCGAGCACCGCCTGCATCAACAGCTGATCCGTGATGTCACTCGCTCATCAATCACCGGTGCCGTGCACAGGCTGGACTTTGAGTGGGAGGAGCACCTTGAGGGATTGCGGCACCTCTACCCACTGGACTTTTCTACTGTTGTTGGCCCGGCAGCCTTGTGCTGTTTCCTGCACTGGACAATGACTCCCGATCACCCAGAACGCAGCCAGGCCGGCCTTCTCCCATTCCTGACAAGAAGCTTCAATCTACACCATCACGACTTCCTCCGCTTCCTCTACCCCCTCGACCTCTCTCTCGACTGTGGAGCCCATGCTTTTTGTTGCTTTCTCGACTGGGCGGTGCAACATCGTCAACAAGATCCCCTCCCCATCAACCTGTATCCCTTTGCTTGTCAAGGAGTCATACTGCGGGCCTCCTACCGCCATGTGGCAGCTGATGAGCATGATCATGCGGGCCTCCGCCGTATCTTCCCATCACGGACGGCCAACCCTCGTGATGGCATGGCGCTGAGCGTGTTCATGCGCTGGCTTCACCGCCAGCGACTCGGTTCCCCCCCTTCGGAGCCCAGTTCGAGCATCAGCAGTGAGGAATCACCCCATGGAGGGGAGGAACTCTCCTGAGCTAATCCGCCATCATCGAGCGCCATGCCGCCTTCGGCGTCTGAACCTCCTCCTCCCTTGCCGCCTACTCGCGTAGAGGATGGCGCGGGTCCGATGCGCCTTCGGTCCGCACCATCCACGAGCGCGACTGACACCTTCCCAGTAACACAGCCTCTTGCGGCAGATCAGATACCCCCTTCTCCAGCTGCTCCCTCCCCATCTTTTCTTCTGGACCGACGAGAGACTCTCATCGCACTTCCGGTCTTCGGCCCTCTTCCCCACCCTCCCTCTCCTCCCTCTTCCCCTACTGCACCTGTGTCATCAACGACCCAGGAAGCCTCCCTTCCGGTGCATCATCCACTGTCCTGCGGTGACGAGGGAGTTGCACGGAGCACCTCTCATATCCAGGAACCACCCGCAGCGCCCGGAGCAGCCTCCCTACCGATGCATGATCCACCGTCCTACGTCAATGAGGGAGTTGCACCGAACACCTCTCACCTTCAGGAACCACCCGCCGTGTCCGGAGCGGCGCCACCTCAGGTGGATGACCCACCCGTCACTCGCGAGCCTACGCCTGCTGCAACCCAACCCACTGGGACCGATGCACCAGCTGCTGATGCGCCATCTGCCATGCTACCAGCCATTGTGTGGCGCACTTCATCCCGCATTCAGCGTCCCGCCATGATGACCTCCATGGGCACGGCGGAACCAGCTGTCACGCGGAGCTCCTCTAAGCGCACACGGAGTGACGCCTTCCCACCGGGCACAGGTGATGAGCAACATCAGGCAGAATCGGCATGTGGCAGGGTGCCGCCACCACCGGAATCTTTTGACGAGATGCGGAACCGCCTCCTCGTCTTGGCACCTGGGGGTGATCTAGCACACTGGCAGTAGGAACCACGCGCCAAGACCTACGAGTGGTCCGATTGGACACGAGCCCAGACCCTGTCTGGTGGCCGGACCATGATGGAGGTCTACCCGGACGCCCATGTTTGTCCCAACGCTAAAGCCACCCTCGACAAGTATGTGTGGCTACAGGGCGACCCTAGAGACGGGCAGATGATGCGTACCCACTGCGTTGGTACACCGTGGTGCCATTGCGAGATCGACTCATCATGTAGCAGCATGAGCACATGCACACACACTCTGCCACCGTCTACGAGGCTCTGGTCCCACAGGTCTACTGGGTGGGGTTAAAAAAGCAGATTGGCGAGGTCGTTGCAACATGCGGGACTTGCATCTGCCATCATCCTTGCCAACGCATCCACCAGCCCCGCTTTGTGTGCGCCCGTCTCGGTGCACCCATGGAGAAAGTCATCATTGACTTCCATGGCCCCCTCCGCACTACCCAATGCAAAAATGTCTACTAGATCCTCGGCATCGACCACATGACGAAGTTGGTCATGGCTCGGGCCGTCCCTAAGGCAGACGCAGCGCATGCCGCAGCGTTCTTGAAAAAAGAGGTCATCTATTGGGGAGGTCGGTGCAAGATCTTCCAGTGTGACAACAGCTCGTACTTCGCCGGAACATTTGCGGAGTTGGCGGCTTACTTTAACATCCAGATTGACAATGGGGCACCATACCGGCCACAGGCACAAGGTCAAGTCGAACGCATGCACGGTGCCATCACCTAGACCATCCGTAAGCTGTCAACGAGAATGCACCATGGGATGAGCTGCTGGAGGACATCGTTTACGAGTACAACATCACACCTCACTCTTCTACCAGCTTTTCCCCCTACATGATGCGCCACGGCCAGCAACATTGGACCATGGCTACCCCGCCGCTCATGCCGGACGCACCGGTGCCGCCGCGGGAAGAGGGTTCGACGGTGGCTGACAAAGTGGAATTCATGAAACAACGGGGCGCTTGGCTTCAAAGGTGCCTACAAGAGGCTCGCACTCAGGGGTCTGTCGTAGCACAACGTGGGGTGGACCGCGCAAACGCCGGCCTCATGCTCGATGACTTCCAGGTCGGTGACGGCGTGCGGCCAAAACGGGAATAGGTGGGAAGAGCGCGGCAAAATGAAGCCACGCTCCATGACCACTGCTACCAGGCCTGGGCCGTCGATGGCGTATACGTGTGGCTTGAGGGACGCCACACGTCCAACATTATGGTGCGTCGGGAGCGCCTTTAGAAGCTCCCTGTCCGCTGACAGACCCTCGCGGCCGGATGTCACCCGCCCCGTATCAGCGCCGATGATGACACGGAGGAGGTGCCAGCTACGTTTGTTGGACGGCCTCAATCCCAGGTCTTCGACACTGGCCTCCCCCACCCATCACCACAACCCCGACCCCTGAGACCGACAAACCTACGTCTTTGGCCGGGGAAACCCGTCTTGTTTCGCCAGGTATTGGGATGGCTCACCCGGCACGGCAGAGCAAGGAGACACATGAGTAGGAAGCAGGAGCAAGCATCTCATTACAGCAGGCGGAGCAGGAAAGGACAGTGGAGAAAGGGGGAGGACAGGCAATGGCAGAGATGGAGAGCATTACCAACAAACAACGTTGAGTAGGGAAAGAAAAGCTCCCCACCCGGCGACCCCGAACCCTTGAGGAGCCAACACCAGGAACCAAAGCAGAGGCCCGGCAACAGATGCCTCTCCGCAGGCCCGTGTCAGGCAAGGTGCCGAAGGCCACCCAACGAAGGCCACTGCAGCGTATACACGCCCCGAGCCCACCATATACGGCGAATGATCGACCCGCATCGATGGAGGCACATGCTAAACACGGTTCGCGCTCACTGCCGTCGGCTGCGACAACACCCAAAGGGCGCCCTGGGAGGCTCCAACAACGGGCACGGGAGGTGCAGCCACCTGCAGCAGCTGTACCCGGCGCGGTGTCCCAGGCACAGGCATCACCAGCAGCAGCAACAGCAGAGCAGCAGGCCCAGTAGGTGCTGCTACCTGCAGCGGCTGCACCCGGCGTGGCGCCCCAGGCGCAAGCACCACCAGCATTAGCAACAGAGCAGCGGGCACAGAAGGAGCTGCCACCTGCAGCAGCTGCACCCGGCACGGCGTCCCAGGCGTAGGCGCCACCTGTAGCAGCAGCAAAGCAGCGGACACAGAAGGAGCTGCCATCTGCAGCAGTTGCACCCGGCGCGGCACCCCATGCGCAGGCGCCACCAGCAACAGCAGCAGAGCAGCGGGAACAGGAGGTGCTGCTACCTGCAGCAGCTGCACCCGGCATGGCGCCCCTGGCGCAGGCACCACCAGTAGCAGCAGCAGAGCAGCGGGCACAAAAGGAGCTGCTACCTATAGCAACTGCACCCGACGTGGCGCCCCAGGCGCATGCACCACCAGCAGCAACAGCAAAGCTACGGGAACAGGAGGTGCTGCCTCTTACAGCAGCTGCACCCGGCGTGAAGCTTGAGGCGCGGGCGCTACCACCAGCAGTACCAGTAGAGCAGCGGGACTATGAGGTGCCGTCTCCTGCAGCAGCTGTACCCGGCGCGGCGCTCGAGTCACGGGCGCTTCCAGCAGCAGCAGCTGAAAAGCAGCGGGACCAAGAGGTAATTTCTCCTGCAGCAGCTGTACCCAGTGTGGTACCCGAGGCGCGGCCACCACCAGCAGGAGCAACAGCGGAGCAGTGGGAACTGGAGGTGCTGCCTCCTGCAGCAGGTACACCCGGTGCGGCGCTCGAGGTGCGGACGCCACCAGATGCAGCACCAGTCGAGCAGCGAGACCAGGAGGTGCTGTCTCCTGCAGCAGCTGTACCCAGTGTGGTGCCCGAGGCACGGCTGCCACCAGCAGCAGCAGCAGTAGAGTAGTGGGACCAGGAAGTGCTGTCTTGTACAGCAGCTGTACCCGGTGCGGTGCCCCAGGCGTAGGCGCCACCAGCAGCAACAGTAGAGCAGCGGGACCAGGAGGTTCTCTCTCCTAGAGCAGCTGAACCCGGTGCGGTGCTCGAGGCGCGGCCACCAGCAGCAGCAGTAGCAGCGAAGCAACACGAACAGGAGGTGTTGCCACCTGCAGCAGCTACACCCGGCGTGGCGTCCCAGGCGCAGGCCCCACCTGCAGCAATAGCGGAGAAGCAGCTGAAGGAGTAAAAAGAGAAGAAGCAAGAAGGGCCTTCGGGAACTCGAACAGGAGCGAAGAGGCAACGGAGAGGGGCGGAGAAACGGGAAGAGGAAGGAGAGCCTCCACCGGTACATGAAGAGCAGTGCAGTATGCTCCATACCCCTCCTTTGAGGTGGGAGCCACTTCCCCCTGAGGATAGATCATTGTGGCCAACCAGCTCTCGGTGGGGAGCAGCTATGGGTCCAGCACCAGCGCAAGGAGAGGAGCGGAGTCGGCAGGAAGAACTTGAAGTAAGCATTGAAACAAAGGACCAGGATGAAGAAGAGGAGGGGGAATATGCGGCTCTGCAACTCGGTGCAACGTGGAAACATCCGGTCGTTGAAAAGGGAGAGGTGGTGTGTGAGGGATGTAAGGCCAGCCTCCATTTGGCCTGCTGTGACTTGGACCTTGATATCATGTACGACATCAAAATGTATGACATCTGTGCAGAAAGTCTAAAGGAGGACATGGGAATTGACAGTGCAGAGGAAGTGCATAAATAGAGGGAGGAGGAGAGTGTCAGAAGAATACAAGCACGAGAACAGCAGCGGCAGAGGTAGACAGAAGCGTCAGAACATGCAAGCATACGTCAGTGGAGTGACGTAGGCAATGACGGTCCGAGGAGATAGTCGCGGAAGCTAAAAGAAACTGAGAGGCGAGATAGCTGAGGTAGACGGTTGATGTGAGAAGAAGTGCTGGCGATATGAGTGATCGTTGGCGGAGTATGAGAGCTGAGCGAAGGAGCGAGAGTGACAGAGCGAATCGTTGAGAGGGACTGGCAAAGATAGAGAATGCGAGGAGCCAGCAGAGCGAAGACACGGTGGCAAAGCCGCGGAACCAAGGGGGAACAGGATGAGTATAACTGTTCTGGTTAACTCGAGGGAATCAACATCCTCGGTACAAAAGGTCTGAACAAGACAAACGAGCAAGGCAACAACTTCTTTCCACTAGCCGGAAATGGGTTACAGGTGTCACTTTATCAGGGGATAACTTGACTGACGGGTCCAAACGGTCGCCTGACCAGAGAGCCGTCAGTCAAGGTGGCCCAGTCGCTGGACTTGAACTGTTATTGAGAGCGAGGTTTAATATTTTCCTTCTCTTGTCAAGGCTTCATTTATGACACCCCCCTTGAAGCTTGACAAGAGATAAGCGAGCAGAGAAGATCACGGGTAGTACCGCTCCTAGTATTCCACCCCATTAGAGGATGTGGGAGATTGAGGAGTATGAGGCCGTTCTTCGATGGCTCCAAGTTCTGCTTCTTCCTCCATCCTCTTGTGATGTCGCAGCTAGAATCGTCGTTCCTCCAGGAGTTCTCTGTATGGGGGAGGGTCAAGAGCAGCTGGATGAGGGTCAGGGGGTTCACCTCCTCTGCTTGAGGAGTAGTCTTTGAGAGCTTGTATGGTCCGGAAGACAGCCTGATGACGATGTGCTGCAATGATAGGGTAGAATTCGTCATATGTGCTCATGTAGAGAATTCCTCGCAGTTGAGTTTGGGCAATGCCGTACTCTCTTCTTCTTTGTGCAGTTCTGCGGGCTTCTCTGCTTCCAACATTTCGTAGCACATCAAGGAGATTGTATCCATATATGTCCAATGTGGCGATTTCACGCCGCAGTTGGCGGCGCCATCGATCAAAGTTGTGACTTCCATCGGGTGCGAAGCAGAGTGGGGAAATGTTGTCAGTGAGGGAGGCGACTTCATTGTACATTAGAATGGTCTTTCGTTCCTCTTCCATGGAGGAGGAGGAGTGTTGACAGTTGATTGAAAGGAGAGGAGCAGGAAGATGAGGCCAGTCAGTCTTTGTAGGAGGGCTGATGGCGATGCGATGAAGCGGACTGTTGTACGCGTGCGCTGAAGGAAATATTGGCGTGGGTGCAGGTCCTCGCGGGAGAGGCGATGCGACCGGGCGGATCCGTGTGCCGAGCTGAGAATGATGCAGATGATGACGGGAGATGACTTATGATGGAGTGGGCGCAAGGACGATACCACGTGTACGATGGAAGTTTACGGCGTGGGCGCAGGTCGTCACGGAGCAGGCAATGCGTGTGATGCAACACTGAGGAAGAGATTGATTTATGAGTGGGCGCAGGGGCAAACCGTGTGAACTGAAGGAAATTTCGGCATGGGCATAGGTCGTCGCGAAAAAAGGCAATGCGACCGGGCAGATCCTTGTGCCGAGCTGGAAACGATTGCGGAAGCGGATGAATCGATTGATTGATGAGTGGGCGCAGGGGTGGAACCACGTGCGCGAAGGAATGCTGCTGATGACGATGATGGATGCGAAGGCGGCGCGGAGGATGCTGATGACGGAGAAACAAGAACGAGGCAGGAGACGGCCGATTGATGAAGCTGAGGAGACTGGAGGGAGGAGGAGTGATGGAGGCAAATAACGATGAAGACCGACGGCTGATGATGATGCAGGAGAAGAGGGATATGAAGCGATGCGAGCGGAGGGAGGCGTGGTAAGAGGCGACGCGGCAGAGAGATCACAACCACTTCTTCTGCTTTCAGGAGAGTGACGGTTTGTTCCCCAGTTGGCTCGGAAGTGGGAGCAGGAAGACTACTGGTCTCCGATGTCCTGTCAGCTGAAAGAAGTTGGCTGCGATAGAGGGAGTCAGGCAGCGGGCAGGTCTGTTGGACCGCTGATGTCAGGAGAGTGGAAGCAGGAAGACTGGTTGTGTCCGGTATCCTGACGGCAGCAGTTTTGGCTGTAGCCGCTGACGAGATGAGAAGGCGATGCGAGAGGATGGCTCGAGATGACGGACGCAGGCGGACAAAAAATGATAGTGAGGAAGGAGCAGATGAAACTGATGATGCAAGATGAAAGAAGAGGAGATGCTCGCAGAGGCATATGTGATGAGGAGTAGCGAATGGAAGACAGCAGGAAGCTTCTTGGTAGTTGATGGCAGACGGCGGCTTGAGAGTTGCTTGCGGCTGATGTGGTCGACAAGTTCCTGGTAGTTGCTCACGGGCACGTAAAGGCGCAGGGCTTCCTTGGGATGACAGGGCGTTTCTTCAGCACGGAGAACTCGTCAGGCAAGGCTGCTGATGTCAGCTACTAGCAAAGCGGTGAGGCGCGGGACGGCGGTAGCGGAGGCAGAGGATTACGGGAGGAAGTGATAAAGAGAAGATGGCGACAGAGCGATGACGTAGTCATGGGACACCAGGTGATGTTGCCTGATGCTCTGATATAATGTCAAAAGAATACAAGCACAAGAACACCAGTGGCAAAAACTGGCAGAAGCGTCAGAACACGCAAGCATACGTCAGTGGAGTGACGTAGGCGATGGCGGTCCAAGGAGTTAGCCACAGAGGTTGATAGAAGCTGAGAGGCGAGATAACTGAGGTAGACGGTTGATGTGAGAAGAAGTGCTGGCAAGATGAGTGATGGTTGGCGGAGTATGAGAGCTGAGCAAAGGAGCGAGAGTCACAGAGCAAAGCGTTGAGAGGGGCTGGCGAAGAAAGAGAATGCGAGGAGCGAGCAGAGCAAAGACACGGCGGTGAAGCCGTGGAACCAAGGGGGAACATGATGAGTATAACTGTTCTGGTTAACTCAAGGGAATCAACATCCTCGGTATAAAAGGTCAGAACAGGACAAATGAGCAAGGTAACGGCTTCTTTCCACTAGCCAGACGTGGGTGACAGGTGTCACTTTATTGGGGAATAACTTGACTGACGGGTCCGAAAGGTCGCCTGACCAGAGAGCCGTTAGTCAAAGTGGCCCAGTTGGTGGACTTGAACTGTTATTGAGAGCGAGGTTTAATATTTTCCTTCTCTTGTCAAGGCTTCATTTATGACAGAGAGGGCCCGCTTGGGCATTGGAGTTGCAGCCGGAAGATCCAGTGTGCCGCAAGACGAGAAGGAACCATGCGGCAACTGTGAGGAGCCAATGTACGCCACCACGTTGTTCCGCTGTTTCGTGTGCAGACATCCGGTGCACGCAGCCTGCCAGCATCCAAAGATACGGATCCGCCGAAAGGTGGTCGGCTGTAAGAAATGCGCACCCCTTATGCACCAAAAGGTGGACATAGAGGAGAGAAGGAAGAGCAACCCTGCTCCGAAGCGGTGGATTGAGAAGTGTGAGGCCTGCGGAGAGCCACACGACTGCACGGAAGCGAGTTGGTGCTATGAATGTAAAGCACCACTCCACCCCAGGTGCGGGACAAAGATGCCGAGGTTGGGACAACATTGCAAGGGTTGTATGCGGAGGCTGATGGAGCAAAAGCAGGAGGTCGGCAGGGACGGTGGACAGGCCGCTGGGCCAAGTGCACCTAGAACAGAAGAAATAGAGGAATGTGGGAACTGCAAGCGGCCGGTGAGGATGCAGAAGAAGCGCTGCTTCAACTGCATGGTGGCCCTCCACCATGTCTGCGGGGAGGAGGAGCTGCTGCAGCAGAGAGCAGTGCATGTCTGCCCGGCCTGTGCTCCGCAGCTGAAAGAGAGGATGTGGAAGTAGAGAGAAAAACAAGGACAGGAAGACCGGCAAGCGGCAGAAGTGGAGTGGCGCCTACGCTGCACAGAATGTGACAATTTTGGTGCCACCAAGTGGTGTGAAGGATGCCATCAGCCGCTCCATCGGCCATGTGGGAAAATGCTGCCATACGTGGGACAACACTGCGAAAATTGCGTGACAAGGCTGCGACTCCTCGAGGCCACGGCACGGGATCAGAAGCAGCGGAGAGAGGAAGGTCAGGACGCGGAAGATGGGGGGGCGCCACGATCATGTGCATATTCTCACCCTATGGAACAACTCTACTACAATGCGGTGGTATTGCCTGGACAAGAGGGAATGGCGACTTGAAAGGCGGTCGTGGCCACGAGGGCGCTAGGGAACAGGGATGTTCTTGAAGTAAGAAGGAAGGTGCTGGCAATGGTGAATGAGGCATTGGCGATGACGCCTCAGTGGTGCCTTTTGATAGACCACCCACCACCGGCAGCACCACCTGTGGCGAATGATCAACCTGCTCGATGCCCAGGCGGACAAGGAGGACCAAGGGGACGCCAGCATGGACGTGGAGATGGAATCGGAGGAGAAGGCAGGACGCCCAGGCGCCCCAGGACGACGGGGCATTCCGGAGCTCCGGCTGGTCGTGTACCGGCGCGTCGATGGGACCACTCCACGACTCCGGGGAGGCGATTGAGGGATCGAGGAGCAGAGAGAGAACCCCATCAATTATCGTTGACAAGGGGACCAACGTCGCGAGGAGCGCGCGAGGCACACCAAGGAGGACGAAGGGCGGCTGCCTGGGCAGACGAGTGGATGACACGAGTCCCACGCACTGCATGTGCGGGATCATTGCCGCAGCAAGGAAGGAGCGATGGGCAACAGGGTCCCAAGATTGAAGCGAGAATGGGGCAAGGAAGAGCAAGTAGGGATGCCGGAGCAGGAGCAGGATGGGAAGGAGCATGGAACAGTGATCCGGAATTAAAAAAAAGGAAGACAAGGGGCAAAGGTGCTGAAGAGGGACACGAAGAAAGGAGGACACCGCGTGCAGGCAGTTGCCCATGGTGTGAAAGGAGGATACGCCTGCCTACATAGCAGAGCGGGCGTTGCACGCGTCAAACGCACCAGAAATGTGGGATGGTGGATGTGGAAAAAGGGTGGCTGTGCTTGCCCTGTCAGAAGGTCAGGAAAGGAATCCCCGCGGAGGTGAGAATCATGCTCGAGCAGGAACACGACGCCATGACGGGCATCGTGTGCTGCGGCTGCAGAAGAACGCTGGAGGCGCCTCATGGGAAGTGCGACTATTGCAAAAGGGCAGCACATGCTGCCTGTATTAAAACCAATGAGGAGGGACGGGACAATTGTAGCAGTGCCTCCGGTGTACAAGGTCGCAAAATGAGCCATGTGCCACCTGCAGGGGCCCAGTCCGGATCCAGATTTGGCACTGCATCAGCTGCCGGCAGCGGGTGCACCTTGCATGTGCTCGTCGGTACAGCAACACGCAAACGGGGCTCCATGGACTGCTCTGTATGCCCTGTGAGGAGAGCGATGATGCTAGAAGGAGAGTGCACGCAGAGCAGAGGGAAGTGGCGCGGCGTCTGCAACAGCAGCGGGAAAGAGGGTCTGGGGAAGGAGAATGCAGAGTAACCCCACGGAGGAGTCCCAAGGCGTGGAATGAGGGAATACAGCAAGAGGGGCTCCATCGAGAATGGGAAGGATTGGCGAGGACTACATGGGCAGAGGAGGAGTATTCCTCACCGGACAAAGGAGAAGGGGAGACTGCACCGGAAAAAGGACAAGAGCACGAGAGGCACGGCGGATGATCCGGCGGAGGGATTAAGATGGGATGAACAAAACCAGGAAGGAGGGACGGATGGACAGGGACGTCCAGCTTGTTTTGCGGGGGTAGGGTACAACAGTGTTAATGATGTTTCATTCATCCACTGGAGAATGAGGAAAAGAGGAGCTGGGATGGGTTCAAAGAAGGGAAAGGAAAAGGGGGGGGAATGTCAACAAATCATCCAACGACTGCTCGACCGAGGAAAGAAAATCGCCGGGAGGGAAGTTAAAGTCTGGGAGGCGACGGGGTGCAAGGAAGATATTGCTGCGGGCGACGTAGGCCAACCAGACGTGCCGAGAGGAAAGGAAGGTGGCCCGAGGCTGGTTTGATGGGAGCGGAGTCGCGTCCGAACCTCAAGGAGAGGAGCGGTGCTTGAAGCGCATTATCCAAAGACGTTTTGATGTGCGAGCCGCGGAGTGGGGCTGGAGAGTGAGAAGGGATCCTAGAGAGGCGCTGCGAGGAGAAGATAAAAGGAGGAGGGATGAGAGGAAGAGGGCTACTGATCAGAAGATGCTGCTAACAAGAGCCAAGTGCAAGTGCACCATTGCAAGAAGCCGAGTGAAAGACCGACATCGGACGTTCCTGCTCCCGACTCACAAGACGGCATTCGCTACCGGTGAACTGCGCTGCTGAACCCTCGTTTGATGCGGGTGTAGGAAGCCGGTCCTGCAACCATCCGCTAAACCGAGAGATTGCTGCCCCTCGGTTGAGCCAGATCGTTGAGGAGGACCTGCGTCCCGTCTCGCGACAAATTAGATTAGAGAAGATAGTCTAGACTCTGGGCATAGGGGAACAGGGGGTGTGTGTGTGTGTGTGTCTCAGATGGGATGACCGCTCCCCAAGGAACACGTCACGGAGCCGACATGGCCTGGCCCTGAATTTCCCCGGGAGGTCCAGTCTCCAAACGCCAGGCGCGGTCGCCGAGACTCCCGTGTGACCTTCTACGCCATCTGCAGCTGCTGCAATGTCCCACGTCGACTTGGAGTCTGGACTGTCCTAGGAGTGATGCAGTGGGAGCACCATCCCGCAAGTGGGGCCTTGGAGCAGTTCTGGCAACCGTGGCTACAGAGGCTTCCCCGGGACGACGAGCCTCGCCGCGTGGAAAGCTGGCAGGAGGTCTCGCGAGACGTCGGACGGCGTGCTGTGGATGCGGCCGAAGAGCGGGCCGAGGCGTATCGAGCATATTGACGCTACCAGCAAGAACTCGCCCGCCTGCAAGAGGAGGACCCGACTCGTTTTCTGTCTTGTGCAGGTCACCGCGCTGGTGGACCATTGGAGCTACGCCGTGCCATTCCACGGGCAAGCAACGAAGTGGCCACGCATCGCACAGTGCTCGTGCAAGGACCAGGGCCAGTCGATGATCCGGAGATCCATGAGGCTTACGGTTTGCGTGTGTTGCTTGATGATGTGTAGGCTGCTTATCATCTAGTTGGGAGAGATTTTGATTGGATGTACTCTTCTTCAATTGAATGCACATACCATAATTGTCAAAGTTCTCTCTCCTGTGTAGTTAGCTAGCTCTTTCAATTTGGCGTCATACTGTACGGTGGATGGTTGATCTTCAATGCTTGATGAGAAGAATGAATGCAAGTACCTTGATTGCCCTGTGGATTATGAATGGAACAATCTTTTGAGTATGTTATGAAGAACTCCATATGTTGAGCTCACATTATCCGCTGGATGATTGACTGTTGATGATTAGTCAGGGTGAATGAATTGAGGATATTAGCATATGGTGATTGTTTTGGGGCTAGCAGAAAGCAACGTGTCACCGATGCTGATTCGGTGAATGATCTGTCTAATGCCCACGGAAGCCTGGGGGGTTCGGAATAGGGTAGACTCGGAGAACGGAGTTGCAGGGATAGCTCAGGATGAGCGAACGCCTGCGGAGCTGTTCCTCTCGTGCTGTCAGACCCGATTATGGCCGAAGGCAAAAAAGGGTATAACAGTGTTAATGGTGCGGTGAGCGTGGACATCATTTGTTTTCTGTGACGAGTGTGACATGTGTCTGCAGATTAGTCTATAAATCCGGGGCGAGGTTCTTCACGGGGAGAGCCGTCGGATCTTCAACCGGACGAGAGGCATATTGGCACAATAATAGAGTGACCGGGCCGGTGAATCATCCAACCAATACCATTGGCGACGCAAGGACGAGCCCCGACACATCTCGCGCTTCCGAAGAAGCAAGGATGAGACAAGCCGTCGCCGCGCGCCGCTACAAGAAGAGCCCTGACGACCCACCAGGGCTTGATCCTAAATTTGAGTGGGATCCGGTGAATGATCGGTCCCCGCAGCTGTACAACGAAGAAGACGAGATGGACCCCGACGAGGAAGAGGAGTTCCACCTGCGGCGGCTCGAGGAACTCCGTGAATGGAGGGCAATCCGACAGGCGCGGTTGACTAAGGGTACACACTGGTTCCAGGAACCGCGGTTGCGGAACCGCGGTTCTGGTTCCGGAACCGGAACCGCGGTTCCGGTTTCAAGATGCTGGAACCGTCCAGGAACCGCGGTTCCTGAACCCATGTCTATGGAGGGGATAATGAGTGGTTATGGGCGGGATTTGGGGCTTTCTTTGGTGATATGGAAGCCTTTGAGGCAATGTTAACACTCCAATAATGTACCCACATGCAATAGAGAAGTAATGATTGATGTTTTCCTTGTTTTTCTTGAATAAAACATGCAGGTTTGGAGCAGATCATGCTTCCAATGCCTTCCGTACAAGGGGATCTTCTGTGGAACCGTGGCCAGAAAACTGCGGTTCCATGAGAAGCGCGGTTCCGGAACCGGAACCGCGGTTCCGGTTCCATTCTCAGAACCGCGGTTCCATACCGGTGTGCAGCCTTACAGTTGACTGATCCTACGCAGGAGAACCCGGAGGAAGATGATGCGCATGACCCGGACGGGCAGCGTGACTCTATGCAGGTGAAGGATTATGTATCAGATGAAGAACAAGAACTTGAAGTGGATGAAGGGTCCGTCTTACTTCATGATCTCACAACGCCAGATGGAAGGACCGTTTACGAGGCAGTCGACATGACACCAACGCAAGAAGCACCCCGGCGTCTCGAGTTCTCTACTCCAAGGGCGTCCTCACCTGCACCCTCCACCACCCATGAAAGGTATTATGCAACTTTGGACGATATCCAGGAGGATCAGGCGGAAGAAAATGAGTCATCTTTAGATCATCCTTCGGTAAAAGCACTGCACACCCTGCATCAACCTGTCGTCTTCCATCCGCGGGTGGTCCCTTCTAGCCCAACCGTCCACCCTTGTCGACCTGCCTCAGACATTGGTGTGTCTCCACCCCGGATGGATAGGAACTCGGAGGCATTGGGACAGCGGCCAAAAGAACCTCGACGGGAACACCCGTCTACACTGACCTCACATCGTCTGAATCCCATACCATTGTCCCAGCATCAGTAGCACGTTAGCGGTGCATCCCCTGCTCTGGCTACGTCACGCCGCCGAAAGATTAGAGAACTGCGAGGGGTCAATGCTGCATCCACAATTGGACCTACCAAGCAAGTACAAGCCATCGCGGACACGCACATCCCCACGAGGACTCCGTTGGCTAAACACGCCATACCACCTGTGCAGTCAAGAGGGCAGTCATCCCATAATCAAGCAGGAAAGACATCGGTTACGCCAGCGACAGGAAGACTCTAGCAGCAATCCCGGATGGCGAGTGGAGTGGCGGGACGTGGACAAGGATCAGTGGCTCATGGAAGCAAGTAGTATGCCGTACGGGTACAGATAAGAAGAACAAGACAGCACGTGGGGAGTTCTAGACTGGGAGGAACCGATGCAGGACGTGCTCGATCCAGGGGAGCAGCAGTCGCTTCGTCGGCTGGTACTAGGGCAGTTTGCCTGGCGTAGGCACACCAATCCCAGTTGGGGGCCCCGCCGCGGGCACAGGTTCAGATGGTGGCTCTGCAAGAACTGACCCCAAACCCAGCGGCGAAGACCTCTTACACTCTCCCAAAGCTAGACGTCTTCAAAGGTGAACCAGAGGAGGACCCGGCTATGTGGCTATCTAAGTTGGACACTTGTCTCGATTACGGACTATTGTCTCCTGACTACATTGTCCCAGCGCTACACCTCGCGCTCAAAGGGAAAGCCTTGGAGTGGTTTACGGCAGAACATAAGGAACGTCCTTTTTCCGACTTTGAGGACCTTGCAAACTGGATGACCAAGCGCTTCGACCTCATGAGCCTAGAGGAGGCAGAGCTCCAGATTTGTATAATCCGCATGAAGGCTGGAGAAAATATCAAGCTGCACAACGACAAGTTTACCAAGATCTCGGCCCAATGCGTCGACATCGCCTTGCGCATGATCAAAGAGTACTACCGGGATTCCTTGGTTCCAGCGATCGCCAACACTTTGGATCTCCGCCAATTCAGCACGCTCGACGCCTTGAAGGAGGAAGCGGAACATCAGCAAAGGGAGATCAAGCGATAAACGGCCCGATTGCAATCCGCTCCAAAGGAACATGTGGTGCCTACGATTCGCATGCCAACGGGCGCTTCATCGCCCAACCCGATGAACCCCCATAACTACCCACCAGGGAGTTGCTATGGATGCGGAGAATTCACCCATCGGCGCCGGGAATGCCCCAATCCTACCCCGATACCCGGTGTGTCAGCCAAAGAAGGACAATACCAGTGACGCGGATCGGCTGGAGCTGGGGCGACCCGGCAAGCCGTTGGCCCCAACATCACCGCCCGAGCCTCTGGCCCGGCAGATAACGGGCCGGCACAATGGAAGGCCTATGCGCAGCAGAGAGAGACACGAGAAATGCCACCCGCCAATCAGCCGTCTACTTCAGATACGCCTGCACGAAACATGAAACCCAGACTTCCCCGCTCAGAGGAATAGACCACACAGACCCTCCCAACACCTGCAGAGCTGGAGTTGGTCACGGTGGCTCAGGCACAAGGTGTGGAGGGATGGTCGATTGCGGAGATGTACGAACGCATGCGTCAATATGAAGAGCGCCAAGAACAGGCCGAAGCAGATCTTCAAAAATGCGTCGAAGCGCGTTCAACGCGTTTACCAAGTCAGGTCGCGGCGATGTCCTTGCAGCCTCCACTCGAATCGCGCGCGCGCCCTCTAAGGGGTCCCACACCACCGCATTGCCAGATGGTGTCCTTTGAACCTTTGGCACGCAACGAGCACACGGCAGGTGTCATGACTTCCTTCCACCGCCCCTTTCAGGAAGTGTCCTTGGGGGAATACTTAGAGCAAAACCCCACCTGTCTTCCGGACATTGGAGCAGTTTTGCGAGAGTACGCGGAGAAGCTTCAGCCAGCCGTCATTCGCCTTACCTGCACTCAGACCCCACACGACCGACACAGCAGGCTAGCAATTTGAGCCGAACCTGACACATGGGGATGGCGGCCTATGCCCCTGGCACCACCGCAAACACAGGCTCCCCACCATGAAGTAACCAGCTGCTTCGTGTGGATATGCAGCAAGAAGTTCCTGGCAATCATCGACCTCGGCACTACCCACACTACAGTAACGCTTCAAGTTTTGCAAGCGGTGGGCTGGAACCACAAGATCTGACCAACAACCAAGGTGTTCACGAATGCATCTGGCGGTATGGATGCAGGGCATGGCATCGTAGATGACCTTCTCCTAGAAGTGGGCATCATCCATGAAGTCGTACGGATGCAAGTCACGGTGGCCCATACTTATGATGTCCTGTTGGGAATAGATTACCTCATTCCCTCACAGGCCGCGTTGTTCTATGCGAAGGGAGTCATGTAGTTGACCTCATCGGGGTATACCACGTGTGCAGCACTGATCGTGGGACCACGGACATCAATGCCCACAAAATTTGGCCACCCCTTCTCATTAGAGGAAGCCTACGCTGAGGACCACGCTGCCATAAACTCTATCTTGGCATTCCCAAAGCAGGATGTACCGCCAAACACAAGCCGAGGAGGAAGACGCGCTGGACTGCATGGCTACGCCAGAACAGCCGTACCCCGGACGAGCACAAGCTGCTCCGACGGATGATTGACCTCAGATCCCGATGGGCCAATACCCAGACCATCGGTGAAGTCCCCAGGGTGGCTGTTCCTCCCTACGACCAATGGACACCCAAGTGACCCCGGCAGGGTGCCAACCACCTTTATTCATCCTCGGCCTCCTCAGCTCTTGGATGGCTCTGTTCTGCAGGAGAAATCATGACCAAATATTCCAGACAATCATGCTAAGGAGGCGGAACGCAACGGAAAAATGCTGGTGTGTGACAACAACATTGCTTTCTGTCAGGAGGCCAGCTCGGATGATTCAGATGACGAACCAATGAGTGTCGTTGGCTGGCTGCGCCTCAATGATGAGCCTTTGCCACGTCCATCAAGAGTCCTCACCATCTCGTCAAGCGGCTCCCGCAATTTCAACCTGCAGGTCTATGACTATTGGGATCCAAACCCTGATCTTGGAGCCGGTCTGGTAGGAGACGAAGAGCCACCACCACCAACGGTCCCACCTTCCCAACGATGGAACCACATGCTTTACGAGTGCTTGACAGAACAGCAGAAACAAGAGGTCAAGGAGCTCTTTGCATACCACGAAGAAGTGTTCGCAGGCAAGACAGCCGAGATCGGAGCAGTTGACACAGTCCACGTTATTCACACATGAGACGCGCCGCCACATAAGCAGAAAGCCCGATGTTTGCTCCAGGACCAGAAAGACATCATCAACGAAGGTCTGCGTGAACTTAAGGAACAAGGCGTGATCGTCAAAGTAGAAATCCCGTGGCGTTCCAACCTGGTGATTGTGGGGAAGCCGGATGGTATAAAGCAGTTCTGTGCTGACTTCTGTGCTCTTAACAAGGTCACAGTTGAAGACGCATATCCCATGACGCTCATTGTTGACATCCAAGAACGTCAGCGTGGGGAGAGTTGGTTTGCTAAACTCGACGTCAAATCGGCCTTTCACACCATCCCCGTGGATCGCAACTCTATGTTGAAGGAAGCCTTCATCACTCTCGACGGGTTATACGGCTTGACTCGCATGCCCTTTGGGCTGCGCAACGCCAGTGCTACGTTTCAACGTGTCATGGACCAGGTGTTGTACGATGTTTCTAACACATGTTGCTACGTGGATGACATCATGGTCGCTGCATTTCGTTTCCAAGAGCTGATGGCTTCACTCGACGCTGTGTTCTTGGCCCTCCGCTCCGCAAACCTTCGTTTGAAGGCCGCCAAGTGTGTCATCGGGGCAGACAACATGGAATTCCTGGGATTCATCATCAATGCACAGGACATATCCACGGACCCAGACAAGATCGCAGCTGTCCGTGACTGGAAACGACCGATTACATCATCCCAGGTCAAGATCTTCCTCGGATTCGTCAACTTCTACCAAAAATTTGTCCACAACCATGCAAAGATTGTTCGTCCATTGCAGCGCCTTACCCATCAAGATGAACCATTTGAGTGGACTGAAGCATGTCAGCTTGCATGGGCCGAGATTAAACACCGCCTCATCACGGCCCCGATGCTAAAATTCCCAAACTTCAACCTGCCGTTTGTCATCACAACAGATTTTTCATAGGAGGGCATTGGGGCCATCCTGTCTCAACGGGGAGATGACGGCAGGATGAGAGTGGTCTGCTATGGCAGCCGTGCGCTCAACGACGCGGGGACTTTGGAACCCCCGGTGAAGGGAGAATGTCCGGCGGTACTATGGGCCATCCAGTTCTACCGAGATTACGTCAAAAATGGCAAGTCCTTCACCATTCTCACGGATCATCAGGCCCTCCAGTGGCTGCTCACAACGTAGAACCACGAGGGGATCCTCGGCAAATGGGCCCTGCTTCTCCAAGGATACAATCTCACAATCAAGTACCAGCCGGCATTTGCAAATCGCAACGCAGACGCCCTTAGCCGGCTGCCACGTGAAGGATGGAAGGACCGTGGTTCCCTTGAAGCACCGTCACATGGAGGTGGTCCACCTCCGCCCGAGCCCCCCTCTGGCAAGGCTGTCTTGAATCAAGGTCAAGCACGTTATCTCACCGTTGAGGAGTACCGCTGGGCGTACCCTCTTGACGGCTTCCCTCAAGAAGACGACGATGTGGGTCACATAAATGTGAGACACAAAACCGATCTCTTCAAGGATGCGCCTGGGTGGATGCACAAGGAATACGGGGATTCGCTTCCCCACATGTGACGTGACTCTGCCCCTGCACCCACGGCGCGCGCCCCGACAATCGTGTCGCCGACGCCAGCAAAAGCGGTCCGTTCCATAGCGGCGAATGCCATCCGGCAATTCTTCGATCGAACTCACCTCACGCTACCCTGGATGGATGTCCTCATCAATCTGCCAGGGCAAGTTACACATATGGATTCCTGCTTTAAAGAAATCAACGTTGCGCTGGCGCCATCTGGCTGGATAGTCAACTATTGGCTCGAGTCGCCGGGTCACCGCATGACGAGGGATCATGTCGATGGGACCCGACGGACTGTTCATGAGATCCTCGAGGCAGGAGACCTTGCATGGCGAGCGATGACATTGTGCCGTCAACCAATGCCGGAGTACACATGTACGGTCGTCTCATGCTCCGTCTGGATTGCCGGTGTGAAATTCGTCGCTATCATGGATACCGGGGCAACGCATACCACAATCGCCATGCGCGTCATCTGGCAGTTTAATTGGTGGAACCTCGTTCGAGCTGTAGACCTCAGCTTTGGCACCGTAGGAGGGGAAATCACCCAATCCGAGGGATCAAATTGATTTATTCCCCCTACAGGTCGGAAACATCCACCGAAGCTGGCCGATCCAGGTGTGTGAAACCTCTACATACGATGTCCTCCTTGCAAACGATTGGCTGACGGCATGCGACGTCATAATTTTGCTCGGGGGACAATGCATGACATTGCACGATGATTACAGGGAGCCATCATACGTCCCGCTTCATTTTGAAGCAACGAAAGTGCCAACTCAGCAGGATGTACAATTGTTGACACGGCATGCTCTCTCCAGTGGCCTCTCAGCACATGCAAGCAATCAATCCACCGGCGCATGCTTCGTGAGACTCGTCGCTAACGCACCGGCATCATCCACGGATAGCAACGACTCTCCGGAGGATCATGCACAGTATCCAACAGAGGTACACGCTGGCATCATGGAACACATGCAGGCGCCGGCGGAAGATGTTATCCTCCTCGGATAACGCGTCTTCACACGACCGACGGGGATTCGAGGTGACCCTCCGACACATCAACACGGTCTGGATCTTGACATGCCCCTCACCCTCCGACGACCACGGCGGCACGCCCATCCCGTCCGGCCACCCCAAACTGCCCGGGTACCATCTCGTGGACCCCGACGGCAGCCCTCAAATTCTCATTTGCGCAGTTCACGACGTTTACACAGCAGACGATCCACAACAGAGACAGATACAGCTATGGACGACTTGGAACATACTTCTCACACGAATGCTATCGACGACTGCCGATGGACTAACGCCACCAACGCCACGCAAGAGATGGAACACGCAGCTTGGGCACGCTACGAGCACGAGCTCATTACAAACACGGTGTACACGGGCGCAGCTACTGAGCTAGAGGCCCGCGCGCTTGCAGCGCTTCTCACCATGGCCGATGCAACAGATCTTCTTGACAACTAAGGCATGGACAACCCCTGCCCGGCACCCCCACCTTCACCGGAAGCACCTGACCCCCACTGCGGCGAGGGGTTGTGGCAAACATTGGCACTTCATGTAACCCAGAATTGCACATGGGCGGGAAGAGTGCAGAGGCTCAGGGAGCAACACATGACGTGGCTGCGGTCATACGCAGGCCATAAGCGCAGCTCTGCCGCGAACCTTGCACAGGCTAGGACCAACCTCTCTGCGTGTGAATCTGCCCACATCAACGGCCACCAACGTGTCCAAGAGCAAGAGGTGCAAGTAGTAGCTATCCAAGTCAGGCTTCAGGAAGTGCGACACCGGCAAGACGCGTGGAACAAGGCCGCTGACAGAGGTGATGAACCGCCCGCAGCTGAGGGGCAACGTCTCATTGACCAACGCGCAGAACTGGGCTGCACCCTCAGGGCAAAGCGGGCGGAGGCGCTTTGCTTAACATTAGGGCTGCAGCAGCTTGACGCTCAGCTCTCTAAACTACGGTAGTTGCGTACAGAGTGCGCGGAGGAGTGGGCCTCGGTCCTTGCCAGATTGCAAGACATGTTCCAGCAGCGGACGAGGGTTCTGTCCCTCCGAGAGGACGTCTCCCAACAGTACCGTGCCATCTGTACGATGGTTGACCAGGCCAAGCAGCTCGTTGAAGATCGCGAGCACCGCCTGCATCAGCAGCTGATCCGTGATGTCACTCGCTCATTCATCATTGGTGCCGTGCAGAGGCTGGACTTTGAGTGGGAGGAGCACCTTGAGGGATTGCGGCACCTCTACCCACTGGACTTTTCTATTGCTGTTGGCCCGGCAGCCTTCCGCTGTTTCTTGCACTGGAAAATGACTCTCGATCACCCAGAACGCAGCCAGGCCGGCCTTCTCCCATTTCTGACAAGAAGCTCCAATCTGCACCGTCACGACTTCCTCCATTTCCTCTACCCCCTCGACCTCTCTTTCGAACGTGGAGCCAGTGCTTTTTGCTGCTTTCTCGACTGGGTGGTGCAATATTGGCAACGAGACCCCCTCCTCATCAACCTGCATCCCTTTGCTCGTCGAGGAGTCATGCTGTGAGCCTCCTACCGCCATGTGGCAGCTGATGAGCATGATCATGCGGGCCTCCGTCGTATCTTCCCAGCTCGGACAGCCAACCCTCGTGATGGCATGGCGCTGAGCGTGTTCATGCGCTGGCTTCACCGCCAGCGACTCAGTCCCCCCCCTTCGGAGCCCAGTCCGAGCACCAGCAATGAGGAATCGCCCCACGGAGGGGAGGAACTCTCCTCAACTAATCCGCCGTCATCGAGCGCCATCCCGCATTCGGTGTCTGAACCTCCTCTCTCGCCGCCTACCCGCATAGAGGATGGCGCGGGTCAGGTGCGCCCTCGGTCCGCACCATCCACGAGCGCGACTGACACCTTCCTAGTAACACAGCTGCTTGCGGCAGATCAGATACCCCCTTCTCCAGCTGCTCCCTCTCCATCTTTTCTGCCGGACCGATGAGAGACTCTCATCACACTTGAGGTCTTCGGCCCTCTTCCCCGCCCTCCCTCTCCTCCCTCTTCCTCTGCTGCACCAGTGTCATCAACGACCCAGGCAGCCTCCCTTCCGGTGCATCATCCACTGTCCTGCGGTGATGAGGGAGTTGCAACGAGCACCTCTCATCTCCAGGAACCACCCGTAGCGTCCGGAGCAGCCTCCTTGCCGGTGCATGATCCACCATCATACGGCGATGAGGGATTCGCACCGAACACCTCTCACCTCCAGGAACCACCCGCCGCATCCGGAGCGGCGCCACCTCCAGTGGATGACCGACCTGTCACTCGCGAGCCTGCGCGTGCTGCAACCCAACCCACTGGGACCAACGCACCAGCTGCTGATGCACCATCTTCCATGCCACCAGCCATTGCGCAGCGCACTTCATCCCGCATTCGGCGTCCCGCCACGACAACCTCCATGGGCACGGCGGAACTAGCTGTCATGCAGAGCTCCTCTAAGCACACACGGAGTGACGCCCTCCGGCCGGGCACAGGTGATGAGCAACATCATGTAGAATCGGCAGGTGGCAGGGTGCTGCCACCACCAGAATCTTTTGAGGAGATGCAGAACTGCCTCCTCGCCTTGGCACCTGGGGGCGATCTAGCACATTGGCAGCAGGAACCACCCGCCAAGACATACGAGTGACCCCATTGGGCACAAGCCAATATCCAGTCTGGTGGCCGCATCATGACGGAGGTCTACCCGGACGCCCATGTTCGCTCCGACGCTAAAGCCACCTCGACAAGTATGTGTGGCTGCAGGGGCGACTCTGGAGACGGGCAGATGATGCGTACCCACTGCGTTGGTGTACCCCGGTGCTATTGCAAGATCGACTCATCATGCAGCAGCATGAGCGCATGCACACATGATCTGCCATTGTCTACGAGGCTCTAGTCCCACAGGTATACTGGGTGCGGTTAAAAAAGCAGATTGGCGAGGTCGTTGCAACATGCGGGACTTGCATCTGCCATTATCCTTGCCAACGCATCCACCAGCCCCGCTTTGTGTGCGCCCGTCTTGGTGCACCCATGGAGAAATTCATTATTGACTTCCATGGCCTCCTCCACACTACCTAATGCAAAAATGTCCACTATATCCTCAGCATCGACGACATGACCAAGTGGGTCATGGCTCGGGCTGTCCCCAAGGCAGACGCAGCGCATGCCGCAGCGTTCTTGAAAGAATAGGTCATCTATCGGGGAGATGGGTGCAAGATCATCTAGTGTGACAACGGCTCGCACTTTGCCGGAACATTTGCGGAGGTGGCGGCTTACTTTAACATCCAGATCAACAATGGGGCACCATACCGGCCATAATCACAAGGTCAAGTCGAACGAATGCACGGTGCCATCACCTAGACCATCCGTAAGCTGTCAGACGAGAATGCGTCATGGGATGAGCTGCTGGAGGACATCGTTTACGAGTACAACATCACACCACCCTCTTCTACCAGCTTCTCTCCCTACATGTTGTGCCACGTCCAGCAACATTGGACCATGGCTACCCTGCCGCTCATGCCTGACGTACCGGTGCCGCCGCGGGAAGAGGGTTCAACGGTGGCTGACGAAGTGGAATTAATGAAACAACGGGACGCTTGGCTTCAAAGGTGCCTACAAGAGGCTCGCACTCGGGGGTCTGTCGCAACACAACGTGGGGTGGACCGGGCAAATGCCGGCCTCATGCTCGATGAATTCCAGGTCGGTGAGGACACAGAAGAAACAGAGGAGTGTGGGAACTGGAAGCGGCCGGTGAGGACACAGAAGAAGCGCTGCTTCAACTGCGCGGTGGCCCTCCACCATGTCTCTGGGGAGGAGGAGCTGCTGCAGCAGAGAGCAGTGCATGTCTGTCCGGCCTGTGCTCTGCAGCTGAAAGAGAGGATGCGGAAGGAGAGAGAAAAACGAGGAAAGGAAGACCGGCAAGCGGCAGAAGTGCAATGGCGCCTATGCTGCACAGAATGTTACAATTTTGGCGCCACCGAGTCGTGTGAAGGATTCCATCAGCCACTCCATCGGCCATGTGGGCCAATTCTGCCAGGAGAGGGACAACACTGCGAAAAGTGCGTGGCAAGGCTGCGACTCCTCGAGGCCAGGGCACGGGACCAGAAGCAGCGGAGAGAGGAAGGTCATGACGCGAAAGATCGGGGGGCGCCACGATCATATGCAGATTCTCATCCTGTGGAACAACTCTACCGCAATGCGGTGGCATTGCCTGGACAAGAGGGAATGGCGGCTCGAAAGGCGGTATTGGCCATGAGGGCACTAGGGAACAGGGATGTTCCTGAAGTAAGAAGGAAGGTGCTGGCAATGGTGAATGAGGCAGAGGAGATGACGCCTCAGTGGTGCCTTTTGAGAGACCACCTACCACCGGCAGCACCACAACCCCTAGCCCCACAAGGACAAAATTTACCACTCCACCCTCTGCTACCTCCGGCGAATGATCAACCTGCCTGACGCCCAAACGGACCAGGAGGACGAAGGGGACGCCAGCATGGACATGGAGATGGAATCGGAGGAGAAGGCAGGACGCCCGGACGCCCCAGGACGACGAGGCATTCCGGAGCTCCGGCCGATCGTGTACCAGCGCGTCAATGGGACCACCCCACGACTCCGGGGTGGCGACAGAGGGATCGAGGAGCAGAGAGAGAACCCCATCAATTCTCGTTGACGAGGGGACCAACGTTTAGAGGAGTGCGTGAGGCACACAAAGGACGACGAAGGGCGGCTGCCAGGGCAGACGAGGGGATGACACGAGTCCCATGCAGTGCAGGCGCGGGATCATTGCCGCAGCAAGGAAGGAGCGAGGGGTAGCAGGGGCCCAAGATTGAAGCGGGGATGGGGCAAGGAAGAGCAAGTAGGGATGCCGGAGCAGGAGCAGGATGGGAAGGAGCATGGAACAGGGATCCGGAAGTGGAAGAAAGGAAGACGAGGGGCATAGGTGCGGAAAAGGGACACGAAGAAAGGAGGACACCATGTGCAGGCAGTTGCCCATGGTGTGAAAGGAGGATACGTTTGCCTGCCAGGCAGTGCGGGCGTTGCACGCGTCACCCGCACCAGGAATGTGGGATGGTGGATGCGGAAAAGGGGTGGCTGTGCTTGCCCTGCCAGAAGGTCAGGAAAGGAATCCCCGCGAAGGTGAGAATCATACTCGAGCAAGAACACGACGCCGTGACGGGCATCGTGTGCTGTGACTGCATAAGAACGCTGTAGGCGCCTCATGGGAATTGCGACTATTGCAAAAGGGCAGCACATGCTGCCTGCATTACACCCAATGAGGAGGGACGGGACAACTGTAGCAGTTGCTGGACACATTCATGCACGGGCACGAGAGAGGGAGACTGCCCTAGCTGCCTCAGAGAGTTGAGAGGAGGGACGCCGTGGTGTGAGAAGTGTGCGTGCTTCTCGCACAGTGAATGTGTTAAGAAGGTGCGGGAGAGGAAGCTGCGCTGTGGAGGCCGCATTTTGCTGTATCAGTGCCTCCGGTGTACAAGGTCGCGAAGTGAGCCATGTGCCACCTGCAGGGGCCCTCTGCGGATCCAGAGGTGGCACTGCATCAGCTACAGGCAGCAAGTGTACCTTGCATGTGCTCATCGGTACAGCAACATGCAAACGGGACTCCATGGACCACTCTGTATGCCCTGTGAGGAGAGCGATGATGCTAGACGGCGAGTGCAGGCTGAGCAGGGGGAAGTGGCGCGGCGTCTGCAGGAGCAGCAGGAAAGAGGGTCTGGGGGAGGAGAATGCAAAGTAACCCCACGGAGGAGTCCCAAGGCACGGAATGAAGGAATACAGCAAGAGGGGCTCCATCGAGAATTGGAAGGAGTGGCGAGGACTAGATGGGCAGACGAGCATTCCTCACCAGACAAAGGTGAAGGGGAGACTGCACCGGAAAAAGGACAAGAGTGCTAGAGGCATGGTGGATGATCCGGTGGAGGGATAAAGATGGAATGAACGAAACCAGGAAGGAGGAGCGGATGGACGGGGACGTCCAGCTTGTTTTACGGGGGTAGGGTATAACAGTGTTAATGATGTTTCGTTTATCCACCGGAGAATGAGGAAAAGAGGAGTTGGGACCCGGGTTCAAAGAAGGGAAAGGAAAAGGGGGGAGGAAGGTCGACGAATCATCCAACGACTGCTCGACCGAGGAAAGAAAATTGCCGGGAGGGCAGTTCGAATCCTGGAGGCGACGGGGCACGAGGAAGATATTGCGGCGGGCAACGTAGGCCGACCACATGTGCCGAGAGGAAAGGAAGGCAGCCTGAGGCTGGTTTGATGGGAGCGGAGTCGCGTCCGAACCTCAAGGAGAGGAGCGGTGCTCAAACCACCTTATCCAAAGGTATTTTGATGTGCGAGCCGCGGAGTGGGGCTGGAGAGTGATAAGGGATCCTGGAGAGGCGCTGCAAGGAGAAGATAAAAGGAAGAGGGATGAGAGGAAGAGGGCTATTGATGAGAAGAGGCTGCTAACAAGAGCCAAGTGCAAGTGCACCATTGCAAGAAGCCGAGTGAAAGACCGACATCGGACGTTCCTGCTCCCGACTCACGAGACGGCGTTCGCTACCGGCGAACTGCACTACTGAACCCTCGTTTGATGCGGGTGAAGGAAGCCGGTCCTGCAACCATCGGCTAAACCGAGAGATTGCTACCCCTCAGTTGAACCAGACCGTCGAGCGGGACCTGCGTCCTGTCTCGCGACAAGTTAGACTATAGAAGATAGTCTAGACTCTGGGCATAGGGGAACAGGGTGTGAATGTGTGTGTGTGTGTGTGTATGTCAGTCTCGGATGGGAAGACCGCTCCCCGAGGAACACGTCACGGAGCCGACATGGCCTGGCCCTGAATTTCCCCGGGAGCTCTAGCCTCCAAACGCCAGGCGCGGTCCCTGAGACTCCCCGCTGACCTTCTACGCCATTTGTAGCTGCTGCAATGTCCCACATCGACTTGGAGTCCGGACGGTCCTGGGAGTGATGCAGTGGGCGCACCATCCCGTGGGTGGGGCCCTGGAGCAGTTCTAGCAATCGTGGCTACAGAGGCTTCCCCGGGACGACGAGCCTCGCCGCGTGGAACGCTCGCAAGAGGTCGCGCGAGACGTCGGACGACGTGTTGCGGACGCGGCCGAAGAGCGGGCCGAGGCGTATCGAGCATATCGGCGCTACCAGCAAGAACTCGCCTGCCTGCAAGAGGAGGACCCGACTCGTTTTCAGTCTCGTGCAGGTCGCCGCGCTGGTGGACCATTGGAGCTACGCCCTGCCGTTCCACGGGCGGGCAACAAAGTCGCCACGCATCGGACAGTGCTCGTGCGAGGACCACCGCCAGTCTATGATCCGGAGACCCGGGAGGCTTACGATTTGCGTGTGTTGCTTGGTGATGTGTAGGCAGCTGATCATCTAGTTGGGAGAGATGTTGATTGGGTGTACTCTTCTTTAGATGAATGCACATACCATAATTGTTGAAGTTCTCTATCCTGTGTAGTTGGAAGCTCTTTCAATTTGGCATCATATAGTACGGTTGATGGTTGTTCGTCAATGCTTGATGAGAAGAATAAATGCAAGTACCTTGATTGCCTGGTGGATTATTAATCGAACAATCTTTGAGTAAGTTAGGAAGAAATCTCTATGTTGAGCTCACATTATCAGTTGGATGATTGACTGTTGAGGATTAGTCATGGTGAATGAATTGAGGAAATTAGCATATGGTGATTGTTTTGGGGCTAGGAGAAAGCAACGCGTCACCGATGCTGATTCGGTGAATGATCTGTCAAATGGCCACAGAAGCCCGGGAGGTTTGAAATAGGGTAGACTCGGAGAATGGAGTTGCAGGGATAGCTGAGGACGAGCGAACGCCTGCGGAGCTGATCCTCGCGTGCTGTCACACCAGATTCCAGCCAAAGGCAACAAAGGGTATAACACTGGGCATGACCTTAAAGGTATGGCTCGGTATGGCTATTGTGGGAAATGCCTTGACAAAGTTGGCATGTGCCACAGACCATGACCACAAAGTTTATCAAGTGACTTAAACTTATACGAATCATAACACGAGTCAACCACGGCCAGAGTGTCCAATCTCAGTGGAGATGTACTAGGCATGATCTTGTAGGTACAAACAAGGTAAAATACTGGTTGTTCGGTGTGGCTGTTGTGCGCAATGCCTTGGCAAAGTTGGCATGTGCCACTGACAATGACCACAAGTGTATCCAAGTGACTTTTACTTCTATTGATCAGAATACGAGTCAGCCACGTTCAGAGTGTCCAATCACAGTGCAGGTCTAATAGACATGATCTTGTAGGTGGAAACAAGGTACAATACTGGTGGCTCGGTGTGGCTATTGTGCGCAATGCCTTTACAAAGTTGGCATGTGCCACTGACCATGACCACAAAGTTTACCAAGTACCTTAAACGGCTATGAATCATAACACCACTCAGCCACGGTCAGAGTATCCAATCACAAAGGAGATATACTGGGCATGACCTCACAGGTATAAACAAGGTAGAATACTGGTGGCTCGGTGTGGCTATTGTGCACAATGCCTTGACAAAGTTGGCACGTGCCACTGACCATGACCACAAATAAAGCCATGTGACCTTTACTTCTATTGATCATAACACAAGTCAGCCACGGTCAGAGTGTCCAATCTCAGTGTAAATGTACTAGGCATGATCTTGTAGGTTCAATCAAGGTAGAATATTGGTGGCTCCGTGTGGCTATTGTGCGCAATGCCTTGAAAAAGTTGGCATGTGCCACTGACCATGAGCACAAATGTATCCAAGTGACTTTTACTTCTATTGATCATACCACGAGTCAGCCACGGTCAGAGCGTCCAATCACAGTGCAGATGTACTAGGCATGATCTTGTAGGTTCAAACAAGGTAGAGTACCGGTGGCTCGGTGTGGCTATTGTGCGCAATGCATTGACAAGAGTGGCATGTGCCACTGACAATGACCACAAAGTTTACCAAGTGACTTTAACTTCTACAAATCATAACACGAGTCAGGCCCGGTCAGAGTACCCAAACACAATGCACATGTAATATGCATGACCTTGCGGGTATAAACAAGGTAAAAAACGGGTGGCTTGGCACGGCTAATGTGCGCAATGCCTTGACAAAGTTGGCATGTGCCACTCACCATGACCACAAAGTTTACCAAGTACCTTAAACGGCTGTGAATCATAACACGAGTCAACCACGTTCAGATTGTCCAATCACAGTGCAGATATACTAGGCATGACCTTACAGGTATAAACAAGGTAGACTACTGATGGCTCGGTGTGGCTATTGTGCGCAATGCCTTGACCAAGTTGGCATGTGCCCTTGACCATGACCACAAAGTTTACCAAGTGACTTTAACTTACACGAATCATAACACAAGTCAACTACAGCCAGAGTGTCCAATCTCAGTGCAGATGTACTAGGCATGGTCTTGTAGGTACAAACAAGGTTAAATACTGGTGGTTCGGTGTGGCTATTGTGCGCAATGCCTTGACAAAGTTGGCATGTGCAATTGACCATGACCACAAGTGTATCCAAGTGACTTTTACTTCTATTGGTCACAACACAAATCAGCCACATTCAGAGTGTCCAGTCACAGTGCAGATTTCTGATACATGATCTTGTAGGTGCAAGCAAGGTACAATACTGGTGGCTTGGTGTGGCTATTGTGTGCAATGCCTTGTCAAAGTTGGCATGTGCCACTGATCATGACCACAATGTTTACCAAGTACCTTAAATGTCTATGAATCATAACACGAGTCAGTCACGGTCAGAGTGTCCAATCACAGTTCAGATATACTGGGCATGATCTTGCAGGTATAAACAAGGTAGAACACTGGAGGCTCGGTGTGGCTATTGTGCGCAATGCCTTGAGAAAATTGGCATGTGCCACTGACCATGAACACAAATGTATCCAAGTGACTTTTACTTCAATTGATCATAACACGAGTCAGCCACAGTCAGAGTGTCCAATCACAGTGCAGATGTACTAGGCATAATCTTGCAGGTGCAAACGAGGTATAATGCTGGTGGCTCTGCGTGGCTTTTATGCGCAATGCCTTGACAACGTTGGCATGCGCAACTGACCATGACCACAATGTTTACCAAGTACCTTAAACGGCTGTGAATCATAACACGAGTCAGCCACGGTCAGAGTGCCCAGTCACAATTCAGATATACTAAGCATGACCTTGCAGGTATAAACAAGGTAGAATACTGGTGGCTTGGTATGGCTATTGTGCACAATGCCTTGACAAAGTTGGCATGTGCCACTGACAATGACTACAAATTTATCCAAGTGACTTTTACTTCTATTGATGATAACACGAGTCAGCCACGGTCAGAGTGTCCAGTCACAGTGCAGATGTACTAGGAAAGATCTTACAGGTTCAAACAAGGAAGAGTACTGGTGGCTAGGTGTGGCTATTGTGCGCAATGCCTTGACAAAGTTGGCATGTGCCACTGACCATGACTACAAAGTTTACCAAATACCTTCAACGGCTTTGAATCATAACACAAGTCAGACACAGTCAGAGTGTCCAATCATAGTGCAGATATACTGGGCATGACCTTACAGGTATAAACAAGGTAGAATACTTGTGGCTCGGTGTGGCTATTGTGCACACTGTCTTGACAAAGTTGGCATGTGCCACTGACCATGACCACAAATGTATCCAAGTGACTTTTACTTATATTGATCATAACACGAGTCAGCCACGGTCAGAGTGTCCAATCATAGTGCAGATGTAATAGGCATGATTTTGCAGGTTCAAACAAGGTAGAATACTGGTGGCTAGGTGTGACTATTGTGCGCAATGCCTTGACAAAGTGGGCATGTGCCACTGATCATGACCGCAAAGTTTACCAAGTACCTTAAATGGCTATGAATCATAACACGAGTCATCCACAGTCAGAGTGTCAAATCACGGTGCAGATATACTGAGCATGACCTTACAGGTATAAACAAGGTAGAATACTGGTGGATCGGTGTGGCTATTGTGCACAATGCCTTGACAAAGTTGGCATGTGCCAATGACTATGAGCACAAATGTATCCAAGTGATTTTTACTTCTATTGATCATAACACGAGTCATTCAGAGTGTCCAATCACAGTGATGGTGTACTGGGCATAACTTTGCAGGTGCAAACAAGGTATAATGCTGGTGGCTCGGTGTGGCTATTGTGCGCAATGTCTTGACAAAGTTGGCATGTGCCACTGACCATGACCACAATGTTTACCAAGTACCTTAAACGGATATGAATCATAACACGAGTCAGCCACGGTCAGAGTGTCCTGTCACAGTGCAGATATACTGGGCATGACCTTTCAGGTAAAAACAAGGTAGATTACTAGTGGTTCGGTGTGGCTATTGTGCACAATGCCTTGACAAAGTTGGCATGTGCCACTGACCATGACCACAAATTTATCCAAGTGACATTTACTTCTATTGATCATAACACGAGTCAGCCACGGTCAGAGCGTCCAGTCACAGTGCAGATAGACTGGGAAAAATGTTACAGGTTGAAACAAGGAAGAGTACTGGTGGCTAGGTGTGGCTATTTTGCGCAATGCCTTTACAAAGTTGGCATATGCCACTGACCATGACCACACAGTTTACCAAGTACCTTAAACGGCCATGAATCATAACACGAGTCAGCCACGGTCAGAGTGTCCAATCATAGTGCAGATATACTGGGCATGACCTTACAAGTATAAACAAGGTATAATACCGGTGGCTCGGTGTGGCTATTGTGCACAATGCCTTGACAAAGTTGGCATGTGCCACTGACCATGACCACAAATGTATCCAATTGACGTTTACTTATATTGATCAAAACATGAGTCAGCCACGGTCAGAGTGTCCAATCACAGTGCAGATGTACTAGGCATGATCTTGCAAGTTCAAACAAGGTAGAATACCGGTGGCTCGGTGTCGCTATTGTGCGCAATGCCTTGACAAAGTTGGCATGTGCCACTGATCATGACCACAACGTTTTCCAAGTACTTTAGATGTCTATCAATCATAACACGAGTCAGCCACGGTCAGAGTGTCGAATCACAATGCAAAGATACTAGGCATGACATTACAGGTATAAACAAGGTAGAATACTGGTGGATCAGTGTGGCTATTGTGCACAATGCCTTGACAAAGTTTGCATGTGCAAGTGACAATGAGCACGAATGTATCCAAGTGACTTTTACTTCTATTGATCATAACATGATTCAGCCACGGTCACAGTGTCCATTCACAGTGCAGATGTACTAGGCATGATCTTGAAGGTTCAAACAATGTAGAGTACTGGTGGCTCTGTGTGGCTATTGTGCGCAATGCATTGACAAGAGTTGCATGTGCCACTGACCATGACCACAATGTTTACCAAGTGACTTTAACTTCTACAAATCATAACACGAGTCAGTCCCGGTCAGAGTACCCAATCACAATGTACATCTAATATGCATGACCTTGCAGGTATAAGCAAGGTAAAAAACCGGTGACTTGGCATGGCTAATGTGCGCAATGCCTTGACAAAGTTGGCATGTGCCACTGACCATGACCACAACATTTACCAAGTACCTTAAACGGCTATGAATCATAACACGAGTGAGCGACGGTCAGAGTGTCCAATCACAGTGCAGATATACTAGGCATGACCTTACAGGTACAAACAAGGTAGAATACTGGTGGCTCCTTGTGTCTATTGTGCGCAATGCCTTGACAAAGTTGGCATGTGCCACTGACCATGACCACAAATGTATCCAAGTGACTTTTACTTCTATTGATCATAACATGAGTCAGCCACGGTCAGAGTTTCCAATCATAGTGCAGATGTACTAGGAATGATCTTGCAGGTTCAAACAAGGTAGAATACTGGTGGCTTGGTGTGGCCATTGTGCGCAATGCCTTGACAAAGTTGGCATGTGCCATTGACCATGACCACACAGTTTACCAAGTGACTTTAACTTATATGAATCGTAACACGAGTCAGCCACGGTCAGAGTGCCCAATCACAGTGCATATGTACTAGGCATGACATTCCAGGTACAAACAAGGTAGAATACTGGTGGCTCCTTGTGGCTATAGTGCGCAATGTCTTGACAAAGTTGGCATGTGCCACTGACCACGACCACAACATTTACCAAGTACATTATGCGACTTTGAATCATAACACGAGTCAGCCACGGTCAGAGTGTCCAATCACAGTGCAAATATACTAGGCATGTTCTTGCAGGTTCAAACAAGGTAGAACACTGGTGGCTCGATGTGGCTATTGTGCGCAATGCCTTGACAAAGTTGGCATGTGCCACTGACCATGAACACAAAGTTTACCAAGTGACTTTAACTTCTATTAATCATAACACGAGTTAGCCACGGTCAGAGTGCCCAATTACAGTGCAGATGTACTAGGCATGACATTGCAGGTACAAACAAGGTAGAATATTGGTGGCTCCTTGTGGCTATTGTGCGCAATACCTTGACAAAGTTGGCATGTGCCACTGACCACGACCACAAACTTTACCAAGTACATTATGCGACTTTGAATCATAAAACGAGTCAGCCACGGTCAGAGTGTCCAGTCACAGTGCAGATATACTAAGCATGATCTTGCAGGTTCAAACAAGGTAAACTACTGGTGGCTCGGTGTGGCTATTGTGTGCAATGATCTGACAAAGTTGGCATGTGCCACTGACCATGACCACAAAGTTTTCCAAGTGACTTTAACTTCTACGAATCATAACGCAAGTCAGCCACGGTCAGAGTACCCAATCACAGTGCACATCTAATATACATGACATTGCAGTTATAAACAGGGTAAAAAACCGGTGGCTTGGCCCGGCTATTGCGCGCAATGCCTTGACAAAGTTGGCATGTGCCACTGACAATGACCACAAAGTTTACCAAGTACCTTAACGGTTATGAATCCTAACACGAGTCAGCCACGGTCAGAGTGTCCAATCAAAGTGCACATATATTGTGCATGACATTATAGGTATAAACAAGGTAGAATAATTGTGAGTGGACGCGGTCGCATGGACGAGCGTTTCAATGGTGGACAGAAGCACGAGCAGAAGCAAAGCGGAAACGACGATAGGAGGACGAAGCGGAAGCGAATGACGATGCAAGATGATGACGAGAGGCCTGGGCGCAGCACCGAAGGTGCGAGCACTGAGATCTTTTTAGGATAAGGTGGACGTAGCATCTTGTGGGAAGAGTAGAAGCTTCCTTGAAGGTGCGGGCGTTGCTGACGTATGAGTGACGTTTGACAGAGGGAAGAGGGCGCAGTGCGGGAGCACGGGTGCTAAGCTGAGATTGAGAGCAAAGGAACTGGAGGCAGCCCAAAGGGTGAGCCTGAAGTATAATCCAATGGATTGATTATGGACTAAAGTAGAAGCAATACAAATAGGAAAGGTCTAACCTCGCGCGCTTTGTCGAGCGGGCATAGAGGTGGCGGCTCGGGCAAGTACCAGAGCGCCTCAAGACCACGATTTGGCTTTGCTAGCCGTTCGCATAGGGGAGTGGTGAGTGGAGGCACGATCTTCGCAGGTGCGTTTCGCCTGGACCGTTGTGGTATGCGGCCGTTGGTTTTGGTCTTGGCGGGGCTCGCACAGTTTGTCGGTCGTGGACCGTTCGGGTGTTGATCATTTGACTCCGGAGATGAACCTGCATTGTCACTCTTTATTTTCTCAGTGGCTGCACCCCTTGAGGCAATCTCTGTGATAATATCTGACACCCCTTTAGATCGTGAGAGGGGTGCAAGCCTTTGATGGTATGCCTGCGAGTCCTGCTTCTGTGTGAGTGCAGCACAACGAGAGCTTGGGAGGTTTTGGAGGTGGTAGTCGTCTCAGCACCAGGTTGTAGAGAGAAGAGATAAAACTTGGACAATGCAGTAGTTTTTTAGTACAGTCGCTGAGTGTAGTAGCTGAGGGATCTTCTGCGAGGGGGAAGGAACAGGTTGTCAGTAGTGCGGAGGGAAGTTCATGTCAACCGGCCTGAGGCAAACGGACTAGAAAACAGGGCCGACACAATTGCACCTGCCGTCCGCTCCTAGCATTTCAGCTAGGAGACAATATCACCCTCAGGATCACGGTTCCACACTGAGCAGTTCCTAGGCAATCACTTGCTAGCAACTGTGTCCACTTAACACTTGGTCACTTTCGTGTGAGGTGCTAGTCAAAGACTAACTCCTGGGGCTTAGACCAACCAGTGTCTTCTTTATACTGTTCCTTAGTTGGACAACTCTGTGAGGAGCATCTAAGGCCAGATTGTGTAATTAGAATGAGGAATGAGCCTGGTACATATAGTCCTAGGCCTGGATTCTAAGGTGTGTGGGCAGTGACACTTTTGGGGTGGTCACTCCAAACCACCTCACCAGTCCGCCAATTGGCGCATCCACTGACCGCCAAGCGGCGCACTCTCCTCGTGCATGGAGAAATGTCTAAGAAACTTCCCCTGTGCTAGAAGGTCAAAAAACCTCCCGCGCACATCAAGGCTTGATTGCAGGACCTGTTGTCCCTAAGTCAACATGCTATCCGTTGCGCTACACTTCTGGTGTCTCGCTTGGACTTGGACCACGAACAAGGTTTGGGGGACTTACTCCAAGGGAGCAGTGCATGCCCAACCTGTCCGTCAACCCATAGCAGTGGCCATGGGGAATAGAAGAACAACAATCTCTCCCTTGCACCGCAGGCCACCTGCTGTGGTAGTTTTCTTTGGCATGAACCTGTAGCTCTAGGTTGTGTTTGTGCATGTCAGTTTTCTTGGTCTTTAGTTCTCATCTATTGCATCCACCATGCCGACTCCTCGAGCACCTGCAACATGCAAGTCACTGTCTAGCGGCTTTGTCAAGAAGTCTGCAAGCATTTTCTTGGTTGCGACGTGCTCCAGTTCCACGACACCCTTGGCGATAAGGTCACGTGAGTAGTGGTACCGAATATCGATGTGCTTTGTACGCCGGGAGATCATGTCGTCCTCTGCCATAGCCATGGCATTTTGGTTGTCGATGCGGATGACCGTTGCCTCCTCTTGTGGTGCCTTGATCTCATCAAGCAAACTGCGAAGCCACTGTGNCCACCGTTGAGAAGACAAACAAACCCTGAGGTGGACTTCCTGTCATCAATCCGTCCTCCCCAGTCCGCGTCGGTGTAGCATGTCAGCCGCAGCAAGTCTGATCCTTCTAGACCTCCAAACCGAAGTCCGACGTGCCGAGTCTTTTTGAGGTAGCGAAAAATCCGCTTCACGACTTGCCAATGTTCTGGCCCAGGGTTGGCCACAAACCTGCTCACCTGACCCACTGCAAAAGCAATGTCAGGTCGTGTTCCCACCATTGCATACATGAGGCTTCCGACGGCGGACTGGTATGGAATGTTTTGCATCTCCCGCCGGTCTGCCTCGTTGCTTGGTGACATGGAGGAGGAGAGCTTGCAGTCGGAGGGCATGGGGGTGCCGACGGTCTTGCAATCCTCCATGTTGTAGCGCTTCAAGATGTCCATGATGTACTTGGTCTGGTTGAGCTCGATGGTGCTTGCTTTGCGGTTGCGGTGAACAACAATCCCGAGGTAGTACTCGAGAGGTCCCATGTCCTTCATCTTAAATCTGCTGGCCAGATTTTTCTTGAGGTCCGTGAGGGCCTCCTGCGAGGAAGAACACATGATCAGATCATCCACGTACAACGCCACGAGTAGCAAGCCACGTTCGTCCTCCCGCACATAGACGCTAGGGTCATTTTTGCAATGTGCGAAGGAGATCTCAGCCATGAAGCTGTCCATCTCCTTGTACCAGATCCGTGGGGCCTGTTTCAGCCCGTACAACGCCTTCACCAGCTTGCACACCTTACCCTGGGGTGCTTTGACACCTTCCGGTACCTCCATTAGCACCTCCTTGTCCAGCTTGCCATAAAGGAAGGCTGTCTTCACATCCATCTGGTGGATCTCAAGGTATTTGGCGGCAGCGACAGCAAGCAGGGACCTGCTGGAGGCAAACGTGACGACCGGTGCGAAGGTCTCATCGTACTCAGAACCTGCGCGCTGTGAGAACCCTTTCGCCACGACCCTTGCCTTGTACTTGTCGATGCTATCATCTTGCTTCCGCTTCAACCTGAGCACCCACTTTGAGCCCACCACGTGAGCGTTAGCGGGTCTGTCCACCAGCATCCATGTGCCATTTTCTTCGATGGACGCGAGCTTGCTGTCCACCGCCTCCTTCCACTTGGCCGCATCGGGCCTTGCCAGCGCTTCAGCTACAGTGAGCGGCTCTCCCTGAGCCAAACAAGACCAGCTCAG
The DNA here is from genome assembly GCA_023375785.1 of Penium margaritaceum. Taxonomy (NCBI): domain Eukaryota; kingdom Viridiplantae; phylum Streptophyta; class Zygnematophyceae; order Desmidiales; family Peniaceae; genus Penium; species Penium margaritaceum. The sequence goes on along the minus strand of SZWC01001596.1, from coordinate 186,787 downwards.
TCCAGTCCAGCTTCCAGTGTCATCGTCCTACTTTGGAGTTTGTTTTCTTTGTCGTGCGCTGCGACGTTGCATTGCTGGTGGATGTTTGCCATGCTGTTGCTCCTGTGGTGTTGGCTGCCCTGGAGTTGAATTTTCCTCTTTTGAAGAGCCACTGGCCTCCGAGCTGGTCTCAGAGGCCTCGGACGTCTCCGACTCTGTGTCGGAGCTCGCCGCTGCGTCAGCCTGCGCAGCCGCTCCCCCTGGCACACCACTCTTCTTCACGGCCTGCCGCACTGGCACCACTTGCCAGTTTTCAGGAGCTTGATCTCCTGACTCTAGCAGCACCAACCACTCTCCCTGTTTTGGAGCTTCCGTGGGATCAAGCATCTCTTCCTTGCCTGGTTTCCTCTCGTCAAAGGTNTGCATTGCTGGTGGATGTTTGCCATGCTGTTGCTCCTGTGGTGTTGGCTGCCCTGGAGTTGAATTTTCCTCTTTTGAAGAGCCACTGGCCTCCGAGCTGGTCTCAGAGGCCTCGGACGTCTCCAACTCTGTGTCGGAGCTCGCCGCTGCGTCAGCCTGCGCAGCCGCTCCCCCTGGCACACCACTCTTCTTCACGGCCTGCCGCACTGGCACCACTTGCCAGTTTTGAGGAGCTTGATCTCCTTACTCTAGCAGCACCAACCACTCTCCCTGTTTTGGAGCTTCCGTGGGATCAAGCATCTCTTCCTAACCTGGTTTCCTCTCGTCAAAGGTTACATCCCGGCTGGTGATGAGTCTTCTTCCTGCCAGGTCCCACAAGCGATATGTCTTGTGGGCCGTCTCATAGCCCACCATAACGCACTTTCGTGCTCTTGAATCCAGCTTGCCGGCACCCTCACCCGCCTGGACCTTTGCCCATGCGGTGTAGCCGAATACCTTCAGGTGTGATGTGTCCAGCTTCTTCCCTGAACAAACTTCTTGCGGTGTCATTTGTTGCTTTCCCTTCTTCTTTCCGCGCCTGCCCAGAGCAGCCGCAAGAGTCAGGTTGACGAGATAGCATGCCATTCTTGCCGCTTCCATCCAGAACCGCGGTGGAAGCTTTGCATCAAAGAGCATGCTACGCACCATGCCGAGGATGGTCTGATTCATCCGTTCGGCAATACCATTGCTCTGCGGCGTGTAAGGCGTTGTGGGCTAGTGGCTGATCCCATGTTGCCTCAACCAGCCCTTGCATGCCTCGTACTCTCCACCGTTGTCGCTTCGCATCGCTTTGACTTTCTTTCCGGTCTGCCGCTCCACCATGGCGACAAACTCCTGCAACTTTTCTCTGACNTTCCGTGGGATCAAGCATCTCTTCCTTGCCTGGTTTCCTCTCGTCAAAGGTTACATCCCGGCTGGTGATGAGTCTTCTTCCTGCCAGGTCCCACAAGCGATATGTCTTGTGGGCCGTCTCATAGCCCACCATAACACACTTTCGTGCTCTTGAATCCAGCTTGCCGGCACCCTCACCCGCCTGGACCTTTGCCCATGCGGTGCAGCTGAATACCTTCAGGTGTGATGCGTCCGGCTTCTTCCCTGACCAAACTTCTTGTGGTGTCATCTATTGCTTTCCCTTCTTCTTTCCGCGCCTGCCCAGAGCAGCCGCAGGAGTCAGGTTGACGAGATAGCATGCCGTTCTTGCCGCTTCCGCCAAGATCCGCGGTGGAAGCTTTGCATCAAAGAGCATGCTACGCACCATGCCGAGGATGGTCTGATTCATCCGTTCGGCAACACCATTGCTCTGCGGCGTGTAAGGCGTTGTGGGCTGGTGGCTGATCCCATGTTGCCTCAACCAGCCCTTGCATGCCTCGTACTCTCCACGGTTGTCGCTTCGCATCGCTTTGACTTTCTTTCCGGTCTGCTGCTCCACCATGGCGACAAACTCCTGCAACTTTTCTCTGACCTCTCCCTTTGTTTTGAGGAAGAAGATCCACACCTTGCGGCTGTAGTCGTCTATGAAGGTCAGAAAATACTTGCTACCACCGTTTGACGCCGTGCGAAAGGGTCCGCACACGTCGGTGTGAATGAGGTCAAGGGGTGATTCTGCGCGGCGAACATTGCGCTCAAAGCGCGTTCGCTTGGTCTTGCCTTGGAGGCAAGGTTCACACAGGCTGCCACATCCAACCGCATCCTTCTTGCAACCATCCATGCCACGGACCAGTTGTTGTTGCTGGATGACTTGGAGTGTGCTGTTTGCCACATTCCCAAAGTGTCTATGCCACAGATCAGCGTCTTCGTCTTTTGCGGCAGAGGATGCTTTTTCAGTTTTCGTTGGTGTGCTCTCCTGCGTGGGTGTTGAGACCACTGCCTCCGCTGCACCCGCATGGCCCTCCTTTTCCGAGCTCTTTGCTGCCGTTGTCTGCAGTACGTAGAGTCCGTCAACCCGTGGAACCTGTGCCACGAGATATTTGTTGGCGTAGAGGACCTTGATGTCTTCGTTCCTGGCGATGACCGCCTTCTTCTGCGTGAACACCACCGTCATGTCGTTGTCCGTTATTTTTGACACGGAAAGAAGGTTTGCCGCAAAGGAGGGCATGTGGACCACGTCACGTAGTCGTAGATCCTTCTCCGCACCATTGAGGCTGATGCTCACCAGCTTTTCACCCACGCCCTTTGCGTTCACGACGCTACCGTTTGCGCATCTGAACCTCCGATCGGTGGGGCCGATGGAGACAAATCCAGCCTGGTCGTTGCTAGAGTGATGATCGGTGCCGGAGTCAAGCCCAAAGGCTCTTGGCCTGAGCAGCGCCGCTCCTTTTTCTGGAGGCGTGCTTTGTGCCATCATGTTGGTAGCTTCTTTGACACCCTTTTTGTTGCCTTTGTTCCCACCGCTTCCGCTGTCTTCCTTCTTTGGCGACCTGCACTCTCTTGCCCAGTGCCCAGGTTTGCCGCAGTTGTGGCAGTTACCCTGTCGCTTGGGAGCCTTGCCGCCATTGTTGCCTCCGCCACCACCGCTTCCGCTGCTGCCTTTCTGACCAGAGGCTGACCCTTTGCTCACGCGGCCACCGTAGCGTGCGGCATAGGCTGAGAAATTAGCCTCACTTCCGCTGCAGCGCATGGCATCGTTTCGCACGTACTCAGACACTGCCGTGTACGTCAGGTCGTCCTCCTTCCAGCCGCCCATGACAGTGATCATCGGGCTCCAGCTCTCCGGTAGCGCCATGAGGAGAATCATGGCTTGCATGTTCTCGTCAAGGTCCCAGTTCATCTGGCGAGCCTCGCCAAGGAGTCCTTCAAACTCCTGTAGGAAATCGGGGATTGATTCGCCCTCATTCACCCGCATGCTGATCAGCCGTTGTAGGATGAATAATCTGTTCGCAACGGAGGTGGATTGGTGCACGCGCTTGAGCTTGTCGTAAGCTTTGGAAGCCAGCGTGTACCCGGCAATGATGGGAACATACTTCTTAGCAATCGCGTTGCTGAGGAATGACATGGCAATGTCGTTTCGATCCATCCATGCCTCATGCTTGGATGTGCCTTCCGCGGGAACCTGCTCCTCTCCCTTCAATAGTTTGATGAAGCCGCGCACTTTCATCGCCAGCTCGAACTGCCATCTCCAAAGGGGGAAGTCAATCCCCTCAAAAATGGGGATTCCTCCCAAGGGTCCAAGACCTTGCGGCAGTGACATAGCACTCACATTTGCTCCAGTGGTCTGCCCTGTGGTAGCCACTGTTGAGTTTGAGGACTGCCCTGCGGCAGTCCCCACTCCTCCTGATGGGTCAACCATTTTTGTTGCCCTTATCTGCTTCCCACGTCTCTGCTGCGTTGAGGCCGATGTAGGCTGATGTTAGCTGATGTCTGCTACCGGTTTTAGGATGCAGATCCGTTGCTTACCCCTTCAGCCGATGTTCACCTGCAGACAGAGAAGATATCTACACCAACACACCCAGGGTCTTGCCACCAAGGGCAGAGCTTGTCCTGGTNGTCAGTGTGGGCCCATAACCCTTTGTCAACCGGCCTGAGGCAAACGGACTAGAAAACAGGGCCGACACAATAGCACCTGCCGTCCGCTCCTAGCATTTCAGCTAGGAGAAGATATCACCCTCAGGATCACGGTTCCACACTGAGCAGTTCCTAGGCAATCACTTGCTAGCAACTGTGTCCACTTAACACTTGGTCACTTTCGCGCGAGGTGCTAGTCAAAGACTAACTCCTGGGGCTTAGACCAACCAGTGTCTTCTTTATACTGTTCCTTAGTTGGACAACTCTGTGAGGAGCATCTAAGGCCAGATTGTGTAATTAGAATGAGGAATGAGCCTGGTACATATAGTCCTAGGCCTGGCTTCTAAGGTGTGTGGGCAGTGACACTTTTGGGGTGATCACTCCAAACCACCTCACCAGTCCGCCAATTGGCGCATCCACTGACCGCCAAGTGGCGCACTCTCCTCATGCATGGAGAAATCTCTAAGAAACTTCCCCTGTGCTAGAAGGTAAAAAAACCTCCTGCGCACATCAAGGCTCGATCGCAGGACCTGTTGTCCCTAAGTCCAACATGCTATCCGTTGCGCTACACTTCTGGTGTCTTGCTTGGACTTGCACCACGAACAAGGTTTGGGGGACTTACTCCAAGGGAGCAGTGCATGCCCAACCTGTCCGTCAACCCATAGCAGTGGCCATGGGGCATAGAAGAACAACAGTTCAGTTTAGTTGCAATGAGATAGTGTGGGCTTGCAGTAGGAAGTCGACTGATCCCGATCACTTACCCATACAGTTCTCGGACTCGGCCCATACTTGAATCTGCGCAAGTTATGGGCGGTGACAACTCTGCGAAGGCAGGCAGTCCAGATATGTGAGGTCACGTGGTGCGTTTTCATGAAGTAGTCTGCCTCTTGTAGTAGGCGATTGATGAGGAATTTGCCGTGGGCGGGAGCTGCGGTTAAGGCTGCACACCGGTACGGAACCGCGGTTGTGAGAATGGAACCGGAACCGCGGTTCCGGTTCCAGCTCAGACCCGGAACCGCGGTTCCGGTTCGGGAACCGCGGTTCTCATGGAACCGCGGTTCTGGCTATGGTTCCACAGAAGATACCCTTGTACGCAAGGCATTGGAAGCATGGTCAGCTCCAAACCTGCATGTTTTCTTCGAGAAAAACAAGGAAAACGTCAATCATGACTTCTCTATTGCATGTGGGTACATTATTTGAGTGTTAACATGGCCTCCAAGGCTGCCATATCACCAAAGAAAGCCCCAAAACCCACCCATAACCACTCATTATCCCCTCCATAGACATGGGTTCAGGAATTGTGGTTCATGGACGGTTCCAGAATCTTGGAACCGGAACCGCGGTTCCGGTTCCGGAACCGTAACCGTGGTTCCGGAACCGCGGTTCCTGGAACCTATGTGCACCATTAGCTGTGGTTAGCAATTTTCCGTGAGCCATGCAGTAGCTGTTGAGAAAGGTGTGAAGAGGTGCGTGAGTGGTGTTGGGGAGAATGAGGCGGGGTGGTCAGTCAAAGTGTTTGGTCTGTTGCTTCAGCCTGTCCCTAAGTGCAGCGACAGCCCCGGTCAGTGTGCAACGGGAGAGGATAGTACAGTGCTGTGAGTATTCATCGTGACTGAAGAGGAAGTGGCTGTGACGGGTAGTGGAGTATGTAGACGGAGGCTAGATGAGGGCAATGTGTAGGGAGTAAAAGTTGCATTGAGAGAGGTGAGAAGAGATAGGAGGAGAGGAGGACGCAGTGTACATCTCAAGACCATACTCCTCAGATCCAATCTCAGCCACAGGTTCGACTACTCCTAACATGACGTCATTGTTAGGAGCAGGGTTCACAGAAGCAGGGATGGCAGGAGAAGATGAGGTTTCTATGTTGTTGGTTGGGGTTGAACACCAGCTTGAACTTCCCATCCAGTTGTAGTAGCGTTGAAGACGCTCCTCCGCCCAGTTGGGTTGTTCACCATAGGACTTGCCAGGGTCCTGATCCAGCCACACGTCAGTAGCACGATGATCGCAGACATGAGGCGGGTGGTTGCGACGGCCACACTTAGCTCATTTGAATGGACCATGGCGGATGGTGTAGGAGCAGACGGGGAAGCGGTTGATCATGACGTTGTCAGTAGTGGCGGCCATGGTTTCATTCGAGTTGGTGGCAATGGTAGTCTCGCGTGCTTGCTTAGCGACGTAGTCTTGTTCTGCTGCCATGAGCTTGGGGATTATGACAGCGATTGTCAGTTTGTCAACAGGTAGCTAAAGCAAGATTTGGCGGATGATATCATACTGACCAAGGAGGCCGGAGATGATGCCGGTGCAGACGACGGCAAGAGGATGATCAATTTTCATTTCTTTGAGATCGGGAGCGATGGTGGTCACGGCTGCAATGTAACTGCCCAAATTGGTGTGGGTGGCGAAGGGCACGGAGAAGAGTGACATGATCTTGATTCCGTAGGCGGTGAAGGTGTTGTTGCTGAAGTGATCTTCAAGAGATTTCCACACTTCGTAAGTCTTGTAGCCAAGAGTGCGGATGTCTTCATGCAGCTCAGGAGAAGAGGTGGTCATGATCGTCATGAGGGCGGTACTGTTGGCGACTTCCCAGGAGGCGTGGCTGATGGTGGTGGTAGGGGCAATGGGAACAGAGGAGGAAGAGGCATTTGAAGGAGCGGGGTCAGACACAGATCCACTGGAGGGGTCTCCTCCGGGAGTGGTTGATGCAGTTACAGTAGAAGAGGAGGAAGTGGTATCATGTGGTTCTATCCCAGTGTCCGTGTTGGTGATCACATGACTGAGGGTGACTCCCTCAACCTTCTGTGTTCCGAAGAAAAGTGACACTGAGTAGCTCCAAAGCTTTTAGTTGCTGTTCCCATCCGGCTTTACAGTGAGCTTGGGAAGACCAGTCAAAGTGAGGGAAGATGCCATGATGGAGTTGATGATGAGGGGGCGGAAAGAGGTAGACAAATGGCGGTGCGGAATATCTTTTCTCAAGATAATGTTGAGGTGCTTGATGATGCTTTCGTAGCGGCGATGATACTGCACGGATTATTTTTGATCAAAGTGAAGAGCGAAACCGGGATGTCAGTGATGATGAGTTTCAACGGCAAAATGCTCCTGCGGAGGAAGATGGGACTGAGTGCAGGGGCAGAACCACGTGCAATGGCGGCGGAGATGATAAATGAGCGGAGATTGCTTGCTGATGGAGTGAGCGCAGGGGCATAACCTCGTGTGCGCAATTACGAAGAGGAAGTGGAGTGGTGCTGCCACGACACCTTAGTCAGAAGAAGCGCTACCGCCGCAGTTCTTCTGGCAAACACAATTCTTCGAGGCGGAGAAGTCCGATAGGAGTGGGTGCGGCCGACGACAGCGAGCACGAAGGAGCCAGGGGTGTTACTTGTGCTCTGATACCATGTCAGAAGATTGCAGGTGCTGCTGTAGAGTGGACGCGGTCGCAAGGATGAGCGTTTCAATGGTGGACAAAAGCACGAGCAGAAGCAAAGCGGAAACGACGATAGGAGGACGAAGCGGAAGCGAATGACAATGCAAGATGATGACGATAGGCCTGGGCGCAGCACCGAAGGTGCGAGCACTGAGATCTTATTATGACACGAGTGGACGCAGCACTTTGTGGGAAGAGTGGAAGCTTCCTTGAAGGTGCGGGCATTGTTGATGTATGAGTGACGTTTGATAGAGGGAAGAGGGCGCACTGGGGGAGCACGGGCGCTGAGCTGAGATTGAGAGCAAAGGAACTGGAGGCGGCCCAAAGGGCGAGCCTGGAGGAGAATCCAATGGATAGATTATAGACTGAAGTACAAGCAATACAAATAGGAAAGGTCTAACCTAGCGCGCTTCGTCGAGCGGGCATAGAGGTGGCGGCTCGGGCAAGTGCCTGAGCGCCTCGAGACCACGATTCGGCTTTGCTAGCCGTACGCATAGGGGAGTGGTGAGTGCAAGCATGATCTTTGCAGGTGCGTTTCGCCTGGGCCGTTGTGGTATGTGGCCGTTGGTTTTGGTCTTGGCAAGGCTCGCACATTTTGTCCGTCCTGGACCGTTCAGGTGTTGATCCTCTGACTCCGGAGATGAACCTACATTGTCACTCTTTATTTTCTTAGTGGCTGCACCCCTTGAGGCGATCTTTGAGATAACATCCGACAACTCGGTGTGGCTATTGTGCGCATTGCCTTGACAAAGTTGGCATGTACCACTGACCATGACCACAAATGTATCCAAGTAACTTTTACTTCTATTGACCATAACTAGGGGTGCACACAGGTTCCAGGAACCGCGGTTTCGAAACCGCGGTTCCGGTTCCGGAACCGGAACCGCGGTTCCGGTTCCAAGATTCTGGAACCGTCCAGGAACTGCGGTTCCTGAACCCATGTCTATGGAGGGGATAATAAGTGGTTATGGGTGGGTTTTGGGGCTTTCTTTGGTGATATGACAGCCTTGGAGGCCATGTTAACACTACAATAATGTACCCACATGCAATAGAGAAGTAATGATTGATGTTTTCCTTGTTTTTCTTGAAGAAAACATGCAGGTTTGGACCCGATCATGCTTCCAATGCCTTGTATACAAGGGGATCTTCTGTGGAACCGTGGCCAGAACCACAGTTACATGAGAACCGCGGTTCCGGAACCGGAACCGCGGTTCCGGTTCTGAGCTGGACCCGGAACCGCGGTTCCGGTTCCATTCTCAGAACCGCGGTTCCGTACCAGCGTGCAGCCTTAATCATAACACGAGTCAGCCACAGTCACAGTGTCCAATCATAGTGCAAATGTACAAGGAATGATTTTGAAGGTGCTAACAAGGTAGAATACTGGTGGCTCAGTGTGGCTATTGTGTGCAATGCCTTGACAAAGTTGGCATGTGCCACTGACCATGACCACAAAGTTTACCTTGTGACTTTAACTTGTACGAATTGTAACACGAGTCAGCCATGGTCAGAGTGCCCAATAACAGCGCACATATAATATGCATGACCTTGCAGGTTTAAACAAGGTAAGAAACTGGTGACTTGGCACGGCTATTGTGCGCAATGCCTTGACAAAGTTGGCATGTGCCACTGACCATGACCACAAAGTTTACCATGTACCTTAAACGGCTATGAGTTATAACAAGAGTCAACCATGGTCAGAGTGTTCAATCATAGTGCAGATGTACTAGGCATGATCTTCCAGTGCAAACAAGGTAGAATACGGGTGGCTGGGTGTGGCTATTGTGTGAAATGCCTTGACAAAGTTGGCATGTGCCACTGACCATGACCAAAACGTTTACCAAGTACCTTAAACGGCTATGCATCATAACAGGAGTCAGCAACGGTCAGAGTGTCCAATAACAGTGCAGATGTACTATGCATGATCTTCCAGGAGCAAAAAAGGTACTATACTTGTGGCTCGGTGTGGCTATTGTGCGTAATGCCTTGACAAAGTTGGCATGTGCCACTGACCATGACCACAAAGTTTACCAAGTGACTTTAACTTATATGAATCATAACACGAGCCAGCCACGGTCAGAGTGGTCAATCACTGAGCAGATGTACTAGGCATGATCTTGCAGGTACAAACAAGGTAGAATGCTGGTGGCTCCTTGTGGCTATTTTGTGCAATGCCTTGACAAAGTTGGCATGTGCCACTGACCATGACCACAAATGTATCCAAGTGAATTTTACTTCTATTGATCATAACACGAGCCAGCCACGGTCAGAGTTTCCAATCACAGTGCAGATGTAATAGGCATGGTGTTGCTTGTGCAAACAAGGTACGATACTGGTGGCTCGGCGTGGCTATTGTGCGCATTACCTTGACAAAGTTGGCATGAGTCACTGACCATGACCACAAAGTTTACCAAGTACCTTAAACGGCTATCAGTCATAACACGAGTCAGCCACTGTCAAAGTGTCCAACCACAGTGCAGATATACTGGGCATGACCGTACAGGTATAAATAAGGTAGAAAACTGGTGGCTCGGTGTGGCTATTTTGCACAATGCCTTGACAAAGTTGGCATGTGCCACTGACCATGACCACAAATGTATCCAAGTGAAATTTACATGTATTGATCATAACACGAGTCAGCCACGGTCGGAGTATCCAATCACAGTGCAGATAAACTAGGCATGATCTTGCAGGTTCAAACAAGGGATAATACTGGTGGCTCGGTGTGGCTATTTTGCGTAATGCCTTGACAAAGTTGGCATGTGCCACTGAACATGACCACAAAGTTTACCTTGTGACTTCAATTTCTACGAATCGTAACACGGGTCAGCCATGGTCAGAGTGCCCAATAACATCGCACCTCTAATATGCATGACCTTGCAGGTTTAAACAAGGCAAGAAACCGGTGGCTTGGCACGGCTATTGTGTGCAATTCCTTGACAAAGGTGGCATGTGCCACTGACCATGACCAGAAAGTTTACCAAGTACCTTAAACGGCTATGAGTCATAACACGGGTCAGCCATGGTCAGAGTGTCCAATCACAGTGCAGATGTACTAGGCATGATCTTCCAGGTGCAAAAAAGGCAGAATACTGGTGGCTGGGTGTGGCTATTTTGTGAAATGCCTTGACAAAGTTTGCATATGCCACTGACCATGACCAAAACGTTTACCAAAGTACCTTAAACGGCTATGAATCATAAAACGAGTCAGCCATGGTCAGAGTGTCCAATCACAGTGCAGATGTACTAGGCATAAACTTGCAGGTGCAAACAAGGTACTATACTGGTGGCTCGATGTGGCTATTGTGCGCAATGCCTTGACAAAGTTGGTTTGTGCCACAGACCATGACCACAAAGTTTACCAAGTGACTGTAACTTCTACGAATCATAACACGAGCCAGCCACGGTCAGAGTGGCCAATCATAGAGCAGATGTACTAGGCATGATTTTACAGGTACAAAAAAGGTAGACTACTGGTGGCTCCTTGTGGCTATTGCGTGCAATGCCTTGACAAAGTTGGCATGTGCCACTGACCATGACCAGAAATGTATCCAAGTGACGTTTACTTCTATTGATCATAACACGATTCAGCCACGGTCTAAGTGTCCAATCACAGTGCAGATATACTAGGCATGATCTTGCATGTGCTAAGAAGGTAGAATACTGGTGGCTCGGTGTGGCTATTGTGCACAATGCCTTGACAAAGTTGGCATGTGCCACTGACCATGACCACAAAGTTTACCTTGTGACTTTAACTTCTATGAATTGTAACACGAGTCAGCCATGGTCAGAGTGCCCAATAACAGCGCACCTCTAATAAACATGACCTTGCAGGTTTAAACAAGGTAAGAAACCGGTGGCTTGGCACGGCTATTGTGCGCAATGCATTGACAAAGGTGGCATGTGCATCTGACCATGACCACAAAGTTTACCAAGTACCTTAAACGGCTATGAGTCATAACACGAGTCAGCCATGGTCAGAGTGTCCAATCGGAGTGCAGATGTACTAGGCATGATCTTCCAGGTGCAAACAAGGTAGAATACTGTTGGCTGGGTGTGGCTATTGTGTGCAATGCCTTGACAAAGTTGGCATGTGCCATTGACCATGACCAAAATGTTTGCCAAGTACCTTAAACGGCTATGAATCATAACACGAGTCAGCCATGGTCAGAGTGTCCAATCACAGGGCAGATGTACTAGGCATAATATTGCAGGTCCAAACAAGGTACTATACTGGTGGCTCGGTGTGGCTATTGTGCGCAATGCATTGACAAAGTTGGCATGTGCCACTAACCATGACCACAAAGTTTACCAAGAGGCTGTAACTTCTACGAATCATAACACGAGCCAGCCACGGTCAGAGTGGCCAATCACAGAGCAGATGTACTAGGCATGACCTTGCATGTGAAAACAAGGTAGAATACTGGTGGCTCGGTGTGGCTATTGTGTGCAATGCCTTGACAAAGTTGGCATGTGTCACTGACCATGACCACGAAGTTTACCAAGTTCATTTAACTTCTAGGAATCATAACACGAGTCAGCCACGGTCAGAGTACCCAATCACATCACACATCTTATATGCATGACCTTGCAGATATAAACGAGGTAAAAACTGGTGGCTGGGCACGGCTATTGTGCACAATGCCTTGACAAAGTTGGCATGTTCCACTGACCATGACCACTAAGTTTACCATGTACCTGAAACGGCTATAAATAAAAACACGTGTCAGCCACGGTCAGAGTGTCCAATCACAGTGCAGATATACTGGGCATGACCGTATAGGTATAAACAAGGTAGAATACTGGTGGCTCGGTGTGGCTATTGTGCGCAATGCCTTGACAAAGTTGGCATGTGCCACTGACCATGACCACAAATGTATCCAAGTGACTTTTACTTCTATTGATTATAACACGAGTCAGCCATGGCCAGAGTATCCAATCACAGTGCAGATATACTTAGCATGACCTTGCTGGTATAAAAAAGGTGGAATACTGGTGGCTCAGTGTGGCTATCGTGCGCAATGCCTTGACAAAGTTGGCATGTGCCAGTGACCATGACCACAATGTTTACCAAGTGACGTTAACTTGTACGAATCGTAACATGAGTCAGCCACCGTCAGAGTGCCCAATCACAGTGCAGATGTACTAGAGATGACCTAACAGGTACAAACAAGGTAGAATACAGGTGGCTCTTCGTGGCTATTGTGATCAATGCCTTGACAACGTTGGCATGTGCCACTGACCATGGCCACAAAGTTTACCAAGTACCTCAGGCGGCTATGAATCATAACACAAGTCAGCCACGGCCAGAGTGTCCAGTCACTGTGCAGATATACTGAGAATGACCTTGCAGGTATAAAAAAGGTAGAATATTGGTGGCTCGGTGTGGCTATCCTGCACTATGCCTTGACAAAGTTGGCATGTGCCACTGACCATGACCACAAATGTATCCAACTTACTTTAACTTTTAAGAATCATAACACGAGTCAGCCACGGTCAGAGTGTCCAATCACAGTGCAGATGTACTAGGCGTGATCTTGCATGTCCAAACAAGGTATAATACTGATGGGTCAGTGTGGCTATTGTGCGCAATGCCTTGACAAAGTAGGCATGTGCCACTGACCATGACCACAATGTTTACCAAGTGACTTTAACTTCTACGAATCATAACACGAGTCAGGCACGGTCAGAGTACCGAATCACATTGCACATCTAATATGCATGACCTTGCAGGTATAAAAAAGGTAAGAAACTGGTGGCTTGGCACGGCTATTGTGCGCAATGCCTTGAAAAAATTGGCATGTGCCACTGACCATGACGACAAAGTTTACCAAGTAACTTAAACGGCTATGAATCATAACATTGGTCAGCCACGGTCAGAGTGTCCAATCACAGTGCAGATGTACTACGCATGATCTTGCAGGTGCAAAAAAGGTACACTACTGGTGGCTCGGTGTGGCTATTGTGCGCAATGACTTGACAAAGTTGGCATTTGCCACTGACCATGACCACAAAGTTTAACCAAGTACCTTATGCGGCTTAGAATCATAACACGAGTCAGCCATGGTCAGAGTGTCCAATCACAATGCAAATGTACTACGCATGATCTTGCAGGTGCAAAAAAGGTACACTAATGGTGGCTCCGTGTGGCTATTGTGCGCAATGCCTTGACAAAGTTGGCATGTGCCACTGACCATGACCACAAAGTTTAACCAGTGACTTTAACTTCTACGAATCATAACACGAGTCAGCCACGGTCAGAGTGTCCAATCACAGTGCAAATGTACTAGGCATGATCTTGTAGGTGCAAACAAGGTAGAGTCCTGGTGGTTTGGTGTGACTATTGTGCGCAATGCATTGACAAAGTTGGCATGTGCCTCTGACCATGACCACAAAGTTTACCAAGTGACTTTAACTTCTACGAATCATAACACGAGTCAGCCACGGTCAGATTACCCAATCACAGTGCACATCTCATATGCATGACCTTGCAGGTATAAACAGGGTAAATAACCAGTGGATTGGCACGACTATTGTGCGCAATGCCTTGACAAAGTTGGAATGTGCTACTGCCCATGACCACAAAGTTTACCAAGTACCTTAAACGGCTACGAAGCATAACACAAGTCAACCACGGTCGGTGTTCCAATCACAGTGCAGATGTATTAGGCATGATCTTGCAGGTGCGTACAGGGTAGAATACTGGTGGCTCCGTGTGGCTATTGTGCACAATGCCTTGAAAAAGTTGGCATCTGCCACTGACCATGACCACAAATGTAGCTAGGTGACTTTTACTTCTATTGATCATAATAAGAGTCAGCCATGGTCAGAGTCCCCAATCACAGTGCACATCTAATATGCATAACCTTGCAGGTATGATCAAGGTAAAAAACCGGTGGCTTGGCACGGCTATTGTGCACAATGCCTTGACAAAGTTGGCATGTGCCACTGACCATGATCACAAAGTTTACCAAGTACCTTAAACGGCTATGAATCATAACACGGGTCAGCCACGGTAAGAGTGTCCAATCACAGTGGAGATGTACTATGCATGTTCTTGCAGGTGCAAAAAAGGTAGAATACTGGTGGCTCGGTATGGTTATTGTACACATTGCCTTGACAAAGTTGGCATGTGCCACTGACCATGACCACAAATGTAGCCAAGTGACTTTTTACTTCTATTGATCATAATACGAGTCAGCCACAGTCAGAGTGTCCAATCACAGTGCAGATATACTGGGCATGACCTTACAGGTATAAACAAGGTAGAATACTGGTGGCTCGGTGTGGCTATTGTGCGCAATGCCTTGACAAAGGTGGCATGTGTCACTGACCATGACCACAAAGTTTACCAAGCGACTTTAACTTATGTGAATCGTAACATGAGTCAGCCACGGTCAGAGTATCCAATCACAGTGCAGATATACTGGGCATGATCACGCAGGTACAAACAAGGTAGAATACTGGTGGCTTGGTGTGGCTATTGTGCACAATGCCATGATAAAGTCGGCATGTTCCACTGACCATGACCACAAAGTTTACTAATTACCTTAAATGACTATGAATCATAACACGAGTCAGCCACGGTCAGAGTGTCCAATCCCAGTGCAGATTTACTAGGCATAACTTTGCAGGTACAAACGAGGTATAATACTAGAGGCTCGGTGTGGTTGTTATGCGCAATGCCTTGACAAAGTTGGCGTGTGCCATTGACCATGACCACAAATATATCCAAGTGACTTTTACTTATATTGATCATAATACGAGTCAGCCAAAGTCAGAGTGTCAAATCATAGTGCGGATGTACTAGGCATGATCTTGCAGGTGTAAACAACGTACAATACTGGGAGCTCAGTGTGGCTATTGTACGCAATGTCTTGACAGAGTTGGCATGTGCCTTTGGCCATGACCACAAAGTTTACCAAGTGACTTTAACTTCTACGAGTCGTAACACGAGTCAGCCACGGTCAGAGTGTCCAATCAGAGTGCAGATATACTGGGCATGACCTTGCAGGTACAAACAAGGTAGAATACTGGTGGCTCTGTGTGACTATTGTGCGCAATGCCTTGACATAGTTGGCATTTTCCACTGACCATGACCACAAAGTTTACCAAGTACCTTAAACGGCTATGAATCATAACACGAGTTAGCCACGGTCAGAGTGCCCAATCACAATATACATCTAATATAAATGACCTTGCAGGTATAAAAAAGGTACAGAACCGGTGGCATGGCACAGCTATTGTTCGCAATGCCTTGACAAAGTTGGCATGTGCCACTGACCATGACCACAAAGTTTACCAAGTGCCTTAAAAAGCTATGAATCACAACACTATTCAGCCACGGCCAGAGTGTCCAATCAAAGTGCAGATATACTGGGCATGACCATGCAGGTACAATCAAGGTAGAATACTGGTGGCTCGCTGTGGCTATTGTGCGCAATGCCTGAAAACGTTGGCATGTGCCATTGACCATGACCACAAATGTATCCAAGTGACGTTTACTTTTATTGACCATACCACAAGTCAGCCACTGTCAGAGTGTCCAATGACAGCGCAGATGTACTAGGCATGATCTTGCAGGTGCAAACAAGGTAGAATACTGGTGACTCGTGGCTATTGTGCACAATGCCTTGACAAAGTTGGCATGTGACACTTACCATAAACACAAAGTTTACCAAGTGACTTTAAATTCTACGAATCGTAACACAAGTCAGCCACAGCCAGAATGCCCAATCACAGTGCACATCTAATATGCATGACCTTGCAGGTATAAACAAGGTAAGAAATCAGTGACTTGGCACGGCTATTGTGCGCAATGCATTGACAATGTTGGCATGTGCCACTGACCATGACCACAAGGTTTACCAAGTACCGTAAACAGCTATGAATCATACACGAGTCAGCAACGGTCAGAGTGTCAAGTCACAGTGCAAATATACTGGGCATGATCTTGTAGGTATAAAGAAGGTAGAATACTGGTGGCTTGGTGTGGCTATAGTGCACAATGCCTTGACAGAGTTGGCATGTGCCACTGACCATGACCACAAATACATCCAAGTGAATTTTACTCCTATTGATTATAACACGAGTCAGCCACGGTCAGAGTGTCCAATCACAATGCAGATCTACTAGGCATGATCTTATAGGTACAAATAATGTAGAATACAGGTGGCTCATTATGGCTATTGTGCGCAATGCCTTGACAAAGCTGGCATGTGCTACTGACCATGACCACAAAGTTTACCGAGTGACTTTAACTTCTACGAATTGTAACACGAGTCAGCCACGGTCAGAGTGCCCAATCACAGTTCAGATGTGCTAGGCATGACCTTTCAGGTATAAACAAGGTGAAAAACCGGTGGCTTGGCACGGCTATTGTGCGCAATGCTTTGACAATGCTGGCATGTGCCACTGACCATGACCACAAAGTTTACCGAGTACCTTAAACGGCTATGAATCATGACACGAGTCAGCCACAGTAGTGTCCAATCACAGTGTAGATATATGCGGCATGACCTTACAGGTACAAAAAAGGTAGAATACTGGTGGCTCGGTGTGGCTATTGTGTATAATGCCTTGACAAAGCTAACATGTGCCACTGACCATGACCACAAATGTATCCAAGTGACTTTTACTTCTATTGATCATGACAGGAGTCAGCCACGGTCTGGTTGTCCAATCACAATGCAGATGTACTAGGCATGACGTTGCAGGTATGAAGAAGGTAGAATACTTGTGGCTTGGTGTGGCTATTGTGTGCAATGCCTTGACAAAGTTGGAATGTGCCACTAACCATGACCACAAATATATCCAAGTGACTTTAATTTCTATTGATCATAACGCGAGTCAGCCACGGTAAGAGTGTCCAATCACTGTGTAGATGTACGAGGCATGATCTTGCAGGTGCAAACAAGGTAGAATACTGGTGGCTCGGTGTGGCTATTGTGCGCAATGCCTTGACAAAGTTGGCATGTGCCACTGACCATGACCACAAAGTTTACCAAGAACATTAAACGGCTATTAATCATAACACGAGTCAGCCACGTTCAGATTGTCCAATCACAATGCAGGTATACTGGAAATGACCTTACAAGTATAAACAAGGTAGAATACTGGTGGCTCGGTGTGGCTATTGGACACAATACCTTTACAATGTTTGTATGTGCCACTGACCATGACCACAAATATATCCAAGTGACTTTTACTTCTATTGATCATAACACAAGTCAGCCACGTTCGGAGTGTCTGATGACAGTGTAGATGTACTAGGCATGATCTTGCAGGAGTAAACAAGGTAGAATGCTGGTGGCTCGGTGTGGCTATTGTGCGCAATGCCTTGACAAAGTGGCATGTGTCACTGATCATGACCACAAAGTGACTTTAACTTCTACGAATCGTAACAGAAGTCAGCCACAGTCAGAGTGCCCAATCATAGCGCACATCTTATATGCATGACCTTGCAGGTATAAACAAGGTTAAAAACCGGTGGCTTGGCACGGCTATTGTGCGCAATGCCTTGACAAAGTTGGCATGTGTCACTCACCATGACCACAAAGTTTACCAAGTACATTAAACGGCTATGAATCGTAACACGAGTCAGCCACGGTCAGAGTGTCCAATCACAGTGCAGATATACTGGGCATGACCTTGCAGGTCTAAACAAGGTAGAATACTGGTGGCTCGGTGTGGCTATTGTGCGCAATGCCTTGAAACGTTGGCATGTGCCACTGACCATGACCACAAATGTATCCAAGGGACTTTTACATCTATTGATCATATCACGAGTCAGCCACCGTCAGAGTGTCCAATGACAGTGCACATGTACTGGGCATGATCTTGCAGGTGCAAACAAGGTAGAATACGGGTGGCTTAATGTGGCTATTGTGCGCAATGCCTTGAAAAAGTTGGCATGTGCCACTTCCCATGACCACAACGTTTACCAAGTGACTTTAAATTCTACGAATCGTAACACGAGTCAGCCACAGTCAGAGTGCCCAATGACAGTGCACATCTAATAGGCATAACCTTGCATGTATAAACAAGGTAAGAAGCCGGTGACTTGGCACGGCTATTGTGCGCAATGCCTTGACAAAGTTCGCATGTGCCACTGACAATGACCACAAGGTTCACCAAGTACCGTAAACGGCTATGAATAATAACAGGAGTCAGCGACGGTCAGAGTGTCCAATCACAGTGCGGATATACTGGGCATGACCATATAGGTATAAAAAAGGTAGATTACTGGTGGCTCGGCGTAGCTATTGTGCCAAAAGCCTTGACAAAGTTGGCACGTGTCACTGACCATTACCACAAATGTATCCAAGTGACTTTTACTTCTATTGATCATAACACGAGTCAGCCACGGTCAGAGTGTCCAATCACAATGCAGATGTACTAAACATGATCTTGCAGGTTCAAACAAGGTAGAATACTGGTGGCTCGGTGTGGCTATTGTGCGCAATGCCTTGACAAAGTCGGCATGTGCCACTGACCATGACCACAAAGTTTACCAAGTACCTTAAACGGCTATGAATCATAACACCAGTCAGCCACGGTCAGAGTGTCCAATCACAGTGTAGATGTACTAGGCATGATCTTACAGGTACAAACAAGGCTCAATACTGGTGGCTCGGAGTGGCTATTGTGCGCAATGCCTTGACAAAGTTGGCATGTGCCACCGACCATGACCACAAAGTTTACCAAGTGAATTTAACTTCTACGAATCGTAACATGATTCAGCCACGGTCAGAGTGCCCAATCATAGTGCACATCTAATATGCATGACCTTGCATGTATAAACAAGGTAAAAAACCGGTGGCTTGGCACGGATATTGTGCGCAATGCCCTGACAAAGTTGGCATGTGCCAGAGACCATGACCACAATGTTTACCAGGTACCTTAAACGGATATTAATCATAACAAGAGCCAGCCACGGTCAGAGTATCCAATCAGAGTGCAGATATACTGGGTATGACCTTGCAAGTATGGACAAGGTAGAATACTGGTGGCTCGGTGTGGCTATTGTGCGCAATGCCTTAACAAAGTTGGCATGTGCCACTGACCATGACCACAAATGTATCCAAGTACCTTAAACGGCTATGAATCATAACACGAGTTAGCCACGGTCAGAGTGTCCTATCACAGTGCAGATGTACTAGGCATTATCTTGCAGGTGCAAAAAAGATAGAATACTGGTGACTTCGTGTGGCTGTTGTGCGCAATGCATTGACAAAGTTGGCATGTGCCACTGACCACGACGACAAATGTATCCAGTGACTTCTACTTCTATTGATCATAACACGAGTCAGCCACAGTCAGAGTGTCCAATCACAATGCAGATGTACTAGGCATCATCTTGCAGGTGCAAACAAGGTAGAATATTGGTGGTTAGCTGTGGCTTTTGTGTGCAATGCCTTGACAAAGTTGGCATATGCCATTGACCATGACCACAAGGATTACCAAGTGACTTTAACTTCTACGAATCATAACACGAATCAGCCAGAGTCAGAGTGCCCAATCACAGTTCAGATGTACTAGGCATGATCTTACAGGTATAAACAAGGTAAAACACCGGTGGCTTGGCACGGCTATTCTGCACAATGCCTTGACAAAGTTGGCATGTGCCACTGACCATGACCACAACGTTTACCAAGTACCTTAAACGAGTATGAATCATAACATGAGTCAGCCACGGTTGAGTGTCCAATCACAGTGCAGATATACTGGGCATGACCTTATAGGTATAAACAAGGTAGAGTACTGGTGGTTCAGTGTGTCAGAACGTGTCTCTGTTAAGGCAGGACACCTGCTGGGTTCGCCTTCACAAGTCGCTAGGTTCTTCTCTTGGAAAATACGAAGCACTCTCAATAACGGTTCAGCTCCGGCTTAGAACCAACTCTGTCATCACCACTGACTAGCTGTTAACGGTCCTCTACATATCAACGGCCATCCTACCGAGGAATCCCCTAATAAGCGGTTCGGTCGCAAGCACGTCCGGCTAGTGCACAAGAAGCCGTTGCATATGATTTGTCCTGTTCTGTTCTGATATAAGGAGGATGTTCATTCCCTCCTAGTTTAACCAGAACAGTTCTGCACATCCTGTTCCCCTTTGGTTCCGCGGCTTCGCCGCCGTGCCTTTGCTCTGCTCGCTCCTCGCATTTCCTATCTTTGCCACCTCTCAACGCTTCGCTCCGTCACTCTCGTTCCTTTGCTCAGCTCTCTCTCACTCCGCCAACCATCAATCACCTTGTCAACTCTCTCACTCACATCAACCTGTCTACCGCCGCTACCTCGCGTCCCAACCTCTATCAGCTCCTGCGACTAACTCTTTGGACCGCTCTTGCTTACGTCACTCTACTGAATGTTCCGCTGCTTCTGCTAGCTTCTGCTGCCACTGTTCTTGTATCTGCATTCTTCTGACATGGTATCCGAGCTTCAGGCAACATCACCTGGAGATCCGTGACCGCGTCATCGCTCTGCCACCGTCCTCGTTCCATCGCTTCTGCTCACATTCTTATACCGCCACTACCGCCGTCTCGCGCCTCCTCGCTTCATCAGCAGCTGACATCAACAGTCCTGCCTGACGAGTTCTCCACGCTGAAGAAACGCCTTGTCATCCCAAGGAAGTCCTGCGCCCATTTCCGCGCCCGTGGCCAACTACTAGTGACTTGTCGTCCACATCAGCCACAAGCAACTCTCGAGCCGCCGCCTGTCGTCAACTACCAAGAAGCTTCCTACCCTCTACCATTCGCTGCCCCTCATCACATATGCCTCCGCCAGCATCTCCCTGCCTATCTTCACGCCTATTCAGCTTCATCTGCCTCTTCCTGACTGTTATCCTCATCTTACCCGCATCTGTCGCCTCGAGCCGCCTTCTCGTATCGCCTCATCGCCTCGTCAGCAGCTGCATCCAACACTGCCGCTGTCAGGATATCGGACACCACCAGTCTTCTTGCTCCCATTTCCGAGCCAACTGGGGAACAAGCCGTCACGCTCCTGGCATCAGCAGCCGACCCTGCCCGCTACCTGACTCCCTCTACCGCAACCAACCTTTCAGTCGACAGGATATCGGACAGCACCAGTCTTCCTGCTCCCATTTCCGAGCCAACTGGGGAACAAGCCGTCACTCTCCTGAACGCTGAAAAGAAGCAGTTGCATCGCTCTACCCTTCTACCGCATCGCCTCCACCTGCTGTGCCGCAACTCATCTCCTCTCTCTTTCCACCCGTGTCGCTTTCCGTCTCCCGTCTTCTCCATCATCATCAGCACTCGGTATTCGTCTTCAGCCGCCTCCACCACTCCAGTCCTCTCAGCATCATCAGTGCCGCCTCCGCATCCATCTTCAGCATCCTCCGCATCGCCCCTCCATCCATCGTCAGCATCAGCATCATCATCATCGCTTTATCGCGCACGTGGTTCCGCCCCTGCGCCCACTCATCAATCAATCGCTTCCTCCGTTTCGGCAATCGCTTATATCTTGGCACAAGGATCCGCCTGGTCGCATCGCCTCTTTCCGCGACGACCCGCGCCCACGCCGTAACTTCGCAGCGCACGTGGTTTTGCCCCTGCGCCCACTCATCCATCAATCGTTTGCTCCGCTTCAGCATCAACTTCAGCCCGGCACAAGGATCCGCTCGGTCGCATCGCTCAAGTCGCGACGACCCGCGCCCACGCCGAAACTTCCATCAGCGCACGTGGTTCACCCCTGCGCCCACTCCATCATTGTCAGCCTCAAATTCATCAACAATCATCAGTATCTACGAACGGCACAAGGATCCGCCCGGTTGCATTGCCTTTTTTGCGACGACCTGCGCCCACGCCGAAAAGTCCATCAGCGCACGCGGTTCACCCCTGCGCCCACTCCATCATCAATCTTTCCTCCGCCATCATCCGCCTTCATCAGTCACTTGGCACACGGATCCACCCGGCTGCATCGCCCTTTTTCCGCGACAACCTGCGCCCACGCCAAAACTCCCTTTTGTGCATGTGGTTTCGGCCCTGCGCTCACTCCATTCATCATCGTTCTTCAGCCACCAGCTTTTCACTCATCCTCTTGCACTATCATCAGCACCGTTCCTCGTCTACACAGTATGGACAAGCTCTCCGCTGCGTGGGCTGGACTCCCTGTCCTTGCTGCCGATGCCAACAATATCCTTTGCTGCTCAGACAGCATCATCTCCAGCGCACGCAACATCTACATCAACGAGTATGAGGTGGCTGGAATGCTCCTTGGCAAATACGACCATCTGTACAGCAGCCTGCATCCGCCCAAAGACTACAATACCACATTTGCTGCAATATGGAATGTATTGAGAACGCATCTTGACCCTATCTACCACCTCATGGAGCAGCCAAACAACATAGCCGCCCAGCGATGGTACTCCCTGCTGGAGTGTGTATGGACTTGACGCTCCCACTACCTCCATCTCCGCTGTGTGGACATCTTCCCCGTTCTGCCTAACGTCCCCAAACTATTCTTTCTCCCAGAGGACGACGCAGCTGATGTTACAGCAACCAACGTCGACTTGTGGCAGCAAACCTTCTACGAGGCGTACAAAATGTATCACCTCTTTCACTTCCCCATTGTGCGGTCTCATGTGGTAGAACCAAGCTTCTACTGTCCCATAGAAGAATACAGGCCCAACGGGTTTTATGAGTAGCTTTAACTATTCGACAAGGAGCTCAGACGAGGACTCCATGCACTCATGGATCCCACACTTCATTTCCTCCTGGTCCAACATGCTGACAACGTAACACTCATGTGGGAAGGCCTCATCACTCACTGTGGAGGACAAGTGCAGTACAACTTGCTGGGCAACCAAAACAACAGAAGAAACTTGGTAGACCTTCTGCCTTGACAGATTCACGGGGGGTGTCAGAAAGTGTCTCAGTCAAGGCAGGACACCTGCTGGGTTTGCCTTCACAAGTCGCTAGGTTATTCTCTCAGAAAATACCAAGCACTCTCAATAACGGTTCAGCTCCGGCTTAGAACTAACTCGGTCATCACCACTGACTAGCCGTTAACGGTCCTCTACCTATCAATGGCCATCCTACCGAAGAATCCCCTAATAGGCGGTTCGGCCGCAAGCACGTCCGGCTAGTGCACAAGAAGCCGTTGCATATGATTTGTCCTGTTCTGTTGTGATATGAGGATGTTCATTCCCTCCTAGTTTAACCATAACAGTTCTGCACATCCTGTTCCCCTTTGGTTCCGCGGCTTCGCCGCCGTGTCTTCACTCTGCTCGCTCCCCACAATTCTGTCTTCGCCACCTCTCAACGCTTTGCTCCGTCACTCTCGTTCCTTCGCTCAGCTCTCTCTCACTCCGCCAACCATCACTCACCTCGTCAACTCTTGCTCTCTCACATCAACCTGTCTACCGCCACTACCTCGCATCCTAGCCTCTATCAGCTCCCGCGACTAACTCTCTGGACCGCTCTTCCTTACGTCACTCTGCTGACGTACACCTGAATGTTCCGCTGCTTCTGCCTGCTTCTGCTGCCACTGTTCTCGTATCTTCATTCTTCTGACACGGTGTGGCTATGGTTCGCAATGCCTTGACAAAGTTGGCATGTGCGACTGACCATGACCACAAATGTATCCAAGTGACTTTTACTTCTAATTATCATAACATGAGTCAGCCACGGTCAGAGTGTCCAATCACAGTACATATGTACTAGGCATGATGTTGCAAGTGCAAACAAGGTAGAATACTGGTGTCTCAGTGTGGCTATTGTGCGCAATGCCTTGACAAAGTTGGCATGTGCCACTTTCCATGACCACAAAGTTTATCAAGTGACTTTAACTTCTATGAATCGTAACATGAGTCAGCCACGGTCAGAGGGCCCAATCACAATGCACATCTAATATGCATGACCTTGTAGTTGTAAACAGGGTACAAAACTGGTGTCTTGGCACGGCTACTGTGCGCAATGCCTTGACAAAGTTGGCATGTGCCACTGACCATGACCACAAAGTTTACCAAGTACCTTAAACGGTTATGAATCATAACACGAGTCAGCCACGGTCAGAGTGTCCAATCACAGTGCATATACACTGGGCATGACCCTGCAGGTACAAATAAGGTAGAATAATGGTGGCTTGGTGTGGCTATTGTGCGCAAAGCCTTGACAAAGTTGGCATGTGCCACTGACCATGACCACAAATGTATCAAAGTGACTTTTACTTTTATTGATCATAACACGAGTCAGCCACGGTCAGCGTGCCCAATCACAGTGCAGATGTACTAGGCATGACCTTGCAGGTTCAAACAAGGTAGAATACTGGTGGCTTGGTGTGGCTATTGTGCGCAGTGCCTTAACAAAGTTGGTATGTGCCACTGACCATGACCACAAAGTTTACCAAGTGATGTTATCTTCTACGAATCATAACACGAGTCAGCCACGGTCAGAGTGCCCAATCACATTGTACATCTAATATTCATGATCTTGCAGGTATAAACAAGGTAAAAACCGGTGTCTTGGCACAGCTCTTTTGCGCAATGCCTTGACAAAGTTGGCATGTGCCACTGACCATGACCACAAATGTATCCAAGTGACATTTGCTTCTATTGATCAGAACACGAGTCAGCCACGGTGAGAGTGTCCAATCACAGTGCAGATGTACTAGGCATGATCTCGCAGGTGCAAACAAGGCAGAATACAGGTGGCTCGGTGTGCCTATTGTGTGCAATACCTTGACAAAGTTGGCATGTGCCACTGACCATGACCACAAATGTATCCAAGTGACTTTTCCTTCTATTGATCATAACACGAGTGAGACACGATCAGAGTGTCCAATCACAATGCAGATGTACTACGAATGATATTGCAGGTGCAAACAATGTACAATACTGGTGGCTCGGTGTGGCTATCGTGCGGAATGCCTTCACAAAGTTGGCATGTGCCTCTTACCATGACCACAGAGTTTACCAAGTGACTTAAACTTCTACAAATCATAGCACAAGTCAGCCACGGTCAGAGTGTCCAATCAAAGTGCAGATATACTAGGCATAACCTTGCAGGTATAAACAAGGTAGAATACTGGTGGCTCGGTGTAGCTATTGTGCGCAATGCCTTGAAAAAGTTGGCATGTGCCACTGACCATGACCACAAATCTATCCAAGTGACTTTTACTTATATTGATCATAACACGAGTCAGCCACGGTCAGAGTGCCCAATCACAGTGTACATCTAATATTTATGATCTTGCAGGTATAAACAAGGTAAAAACTGGTGTCTTGGCACAGCTATTTTGCGCAATGCCTTGACAAAGTTGGCATGTGCCACTTACCATGACCACAAATGTATCCAAGTGACTTTTTCTTGTATTGATCATAACACGAGTCAGCCACGGTCAGAGTGTCCAATCACAGTGCAGATGTTCTAGGCATGATCTCGCAGGTGCAAACAAGGCAGAATACATGTGGCTCGGTGTGGCTATTGTGTGCAATGCATTGACAAAGTTGGCATGTGCCACTGACCATGACCACAAATGTATCCAAGTGATTATTCCTTCTATTGATCATAA
This sequence comes from Penium margaritaceum, assembly GCA_023375785.1. Lineage (NCBI taxonomy): Eukaryota > Viridiplantae > Streptophyta > Zygnematophyceae > Desmidiales > Peniaceae > Penium > Penium margaritaceum. Next base: position 160,902 of record SZWC01001596.1, on the reverse strand, counting down.
CACGAGTCAGCCACGGTCAGAGTGTCCAATCACAATGCAGATGTACTAGGCATGATCTTGCAAATGCAAACAAGGTACAATACTGGTGGCTTGGTGTGGCTATAGTACGCAATGCCTTGACAAAGTTGGCATGTGCCTCTTACCAGGACCACAAAGTTTACCAAGTGACTTTAACTTCTACGAATCTTAGCACGAGTCAGCCACGGTCAGAGTGTCCAATCACAGTGCAAATGTACTAGGCATGACCTTGCAGGTATAAACAAGGTAGAATACTGGTGGCTCGGTGTAGCTATTGTGCGCAATGCCTTGACAGAGCTGGCATGTGCCACTGACCATGACCACAAATCTATCAAAGTGACTTTTACTTCTATTGATCATAACACGAGTCAGCCACGGTCAGAGTGTACAATCACAGTGCAGATGTACTAGGCATGACCTTGAAGGTGCAAACAAGGTAGAATACTGGTGACTCGCTGTGGCTATGGTGCGCAATGCCTTGACAGAGCTGGCATGTGCCACTGACCATGACCACAAAGTTTGCCAAGTGACTTTAACTTCTACGAATCGTAACACGAGTCAGCCATAGTCAGAATGCCCAATATGCATGACCTTGCAGGCATACAAAAGGTAAAAAACTGGTGGCTTGGCACGGCTATTGTGCGCAATGCCTTGACAAAGTTGGCATGTGCCACTGACCATGACGACAAAGCTTACCAAGTACCTTAAACGGCTATGAATCATAACATGAGTCAGCCACGGTCAGAGTGTCCAATAACAGTGCAGATATACTGTGCATGACCTTGCACGTACAAACAAGGTAGAATACTGGTGGCTCGCTGTGGCTATTGTGTGCAATGCCTTGACAAAGTTGGCATGTGCTACTGACCATGACCACAATTGTATCCAAGTGACTTTTACTTCTATTGATCATAACACGAGTCAGCCACGGTCAGAGAGTCCAATCACAGTGCAGATGTACTGGGCATGACCTTACACGTACAAACAAGGTAGAATACTGGTGGCAAGGTGTGGCTATTGCGTGCAATGCCTTGACAAAGTTAGCATATGCCACTGACCATGACCACAAATGTATCCAAATGACTTTCACTTCTATCGGTCATAACACAAGTCAGCCACGGTCTCAGTGTCCAATCACAGTGAAGATGTACTAGGCATGATCTAACAAGCACAAAAAAGGTAGAATATTGGTGGCTTGGTGTGGCTATTGTGCACAATGTCTTGACAACGTTGGCATGTGCCACTGACCATGAACACAACGTTTACCAAGTAATTATACGGCTATGAATCATAACACGAGTCCGCCACGGTCAGAGTGTCCAATCATAGTGCATATCTACTAGGCATGATCTTGCATGTGCAAACAAGGTAGAATACTGATGGCTTGGTGCGGCTTTTGTGCGCAATGCCTTGACAAAGTTGGCATGTGCCACTGACCATGACCACAAAGTTTACCAAGTGACTTTAACTTCTACGAATCGTAACACAATTCAGCCACAGTCAGAGTGCCCAATCACAGTTCAGATGTACTAGGCACGACCTTGCAGGTATAAACAAGGTAAAAAAAACCGGTGGATTGGCACGGCTATTGTGCGCAATGCCTTGACAAAACTGGCATGTGCCACTGACCATGTCCACTATGTTTACCATGTACCTTAAACAGCTATAAATCATAACACAAGTCAGCCACGGTCAGATTGTCCAATCATAGTGTAGCTATACCGGGCATAACCTTGCGGTACAAACAAGGTAGAATACTGGTGGCTCGGTGTGGCTGTTGTGTGCAATGCGTTGAAAACTTTGGCATGTGCCACTGACCATGACCACAGATGTATCCAAGTGACTTTTATGTCTATTGATCATAACACAAGTCAGCCATGGTCAGAGTGTCCAATCATAGTGCACATGTACTCGGCATGATCTTGCAGTTACAAAAAAGGTAGAATACTGATGGCTTGGTGTGGCTATTGTGCGCAATGCCTTGACAAAGTTGGAATGTGCCACTGACCATGACCACAAAGCTTACAAAGTGACTTTAACTTATATGAATCCTAACACAAGTCAGCCATAGTCAGAGTGCCCAATCTCATTGCAGATGTACTAGGCACGATCTTTCAGGTGCAAACAATGTAGAATACTGATGGCTTGGTTTGGCTATTGTGCGCAATGCCTTGAAAAGGTTGCCATGTGCCACTGACCATGACCACAATGCTTACCAAGTGACTTTAACTTCTAATAATCGTAACACAAGTCAGCCACAGTCAGAGTGCCCAATCACAGTGCACATCTAATATGCATGACCTTGCAGGCATAAACAAGGTAAAAAACCGGTGGCTTGGCACGGCTATTGTGCGCAATGCCTTGGAAAAGTTAGCATGTGCCACTGACCATGACCACAAAATTTACCAAGTACCTTTAACGGCTATGAATCATAACACGAGTCAGCCACGGTCAGAGTGTCCAATCACAGTGCACATATACTGGGCATGACCTTGCAGGTGTAAACAAGGTATAGTACAGGTTTCTTGATGTGGCTATTGTGCGCAATGTCTTGACAAAGTTGGCATTTGCCACTGACCATGACCACAAACGTATCCAAGTGACTTTTACTTCTTTTTATTAAAATATGAGTCAGCCACGGTACGAATGTCCACTCACAGTGCAGATTTACTGAGCATGACCTTGCAGGTGCAAACAAGGTAGAATACTGGTGGCTCGGTGTGGCTATTTTGCGCAATGCCTTGACAATGTCGGCATGTGCCACTGACCATGACCACAAAGTTTTCCAGGTGACTTTAACTTCTACGAATTGTAACATGAGTCAGCCACGGTTAGAGTGCCCAGTCACAGTGCACATATAATATGCATGACCTAGTAGGTATAAACAAGGTGAAAAACCGGTGGCTTGGCACGGCTATAGCGCGCAATGCATTGACAATGTTGGGATGTGCCACTGACCATGACCACAAAGTATACCAAGTACCTCACACGGCTATGAATCATACCACGAGTCAGCCACGCTCAGAGTGTCCAATCACAGTGCAGATGAACTAGGCATGACCTTGCAGGTACAAACAAGGTAGAAAACAGGTGGCTCGGAGTGGCTATTGTGCGCAATGCCTTGACAAAGTTGTCATGTGCCATTGCCCATGACCACAGATGTATCCAAGTGACTTTTACGTCTATTGATCATAACACGAGTTAGCCACGGTCAGAGTATCCAATCACAGTGCTGATGTACTAGGCATGGTCTTGTAGGTAAAAACAAGGTATAATACTGGTGGCTCAGTGTGGCAATTGTGTGCAATGCCTTGACAAAGTTGCCATGTACCACTGACCATGACCACAAATGTATCCAAGTAACGTTTACTTCTATTGATCATAACACAAGTCAGCCATAGTCAGAGTGCCCAATGACAGTGAAGATGTACTAGGCACGATATTTCAGTTGCAAACAAGGTAGAATACTGGTGGCTTGGTGTGGCTATTGTGCGCAATGCCTTGACAAATCTGGCATGTGCCACTAACCATGACCACAAAGCTTACCAATAGACTTTAACTTCTAATAATCGTAACACGAGTCAGCCACAGTCAGAGTGCCCAATCACAGTGCATATCTAATACGCATGACCTTGCAGGCATAAACAAGGCAAAAACCTGCTGGCTTGGCACGGCTATTGTGCGCAATGCCTTGACAAAGTTGGCATCTGCCACTGACCATGACCACAAATTTTACCAAGTTCCTTAAACGGCTATGAAATATAACACGAGTCAGCCACGGTCAGAGTGTCCAATCACATTGCAGATATACTAGGCATGACCTTGCAGGTGCAAACAAGGTAGAATACTTGTGGCCCGGTGTGGCTATTTTGCGCAAAACCTTGACAATGTTGGCATGTGCCACTGACCATGACCACAAAGTTTTCCAAGTGACTTTAACTTCTAAGAATCGTAACATGCGTCAGCCGTGGTTAGAGTACCCAGTCACAGTGCACATCTAATATGCATGACATTGCAGGTGTAAACAAGGTAAAAAACCGGTGTCTTGGCACGGCTATTGTGCGCAATGCCTTGAAATCTTTTGCATGTGCCACTGACCATGACCACAAAGTATACCAAGTACCTCACACGGCTATGAATCATAACACGAGTCAGCCACGGTCAGAGTGTCCAATCACTGTGCAGATGAAATGGGCACGACCTTGCAGGTACAAACAAGGTAGAATTCGGGTGGCTCGGTGTGGCTATTGTGCGCAATGCCTTGACAAAGTTGTCAGGTGCCACTGACCATGACCACAAATGTATCCAAGTGATTTTTACTTCTATTGATCATAACATGAGTCAGCCACGGTCAGAGTGTCCAATCACACTGCAGATGTACTAGGAATGATCTTACACATATAAGAAAGGTAGAATACTGGTGGCTCGGTGTGGCTATTGTGCGCAATGCCTTGACAAACTTGCCATGTGCCACTGACCATGACCACAAATGTATCCAAGTGACTTTTACTTCTATTGATCATAACACGAGTCAGCCACGGTCAGAGTATTCAATCATATTGAAGATGTACTGGGCATGATCTTGCAGGTGCAACAAAGGGTGAATACTGGTGGCTTGGCACGGCTTTTGAGTGCAATGCCTTGACAGAGTTGGCATGTGCCACTGACCATGACCACAAAGTTTACCAAGTGACTTTAACTTCTACGAATCGTAAGACGAATCAGCCACATTCAGAGTGCCAAGTCACAGTTCAGATGTACTAGGCATGACCTTGTAGGTATGAACAAGGTAAAACAGCGGTGGCTTGGCACGGCCATTGTGCGCAATGCCTTGACAAAGTTGGCATGTGCCACTGACCATGACCACAAAGTTTACCAAGTACCTTAAACGGCTATGAATAATAACACGAGTCAGCCACGGTCAGAGTGTCCAATCACAGTGCAGATATGCTGGGCATGACCTTGCAGGTACAAACAAGGTAGAATACTGGTGGCTCGGTGTGGCTATTGTGCGCAATGCCTTGACAAAGTTGGCATGTGCCAGTGACCATCACCACACATGTATCCAACTGACTTTTACTTCTATTGATCATAACACGAGTCATCCACGGTCAGAGTGTCCAGTCACAGTGCAGATGTACTAGGCATGATCTTGCAGATTCAAACAAGGTAGAATGCTGGTGGCTCGGTGTGGCTGTTGTGTGCAATGCCTTGACAAAGTTGGCATGTGCCACTGACCATGACCACAAATACATCCAAGTGACTTGTACTTCTATTGATCATAACACGAGTCAGCCACGGTCAGAGTGTCCAATCACTGTACAGATGTACTAGGCATGATCTTGCAGGTGCAATCAAGGTAGAAAACTGGTGGCTCGGTGTGGCTATTGTGCGCAATGCCTTGACAAAGTTGGCATGTGCCACTGACCATGACCACAGAGTTTACCATGTGACTTTAACTTCTACAAATCGTAACACGAGTCAGCCACGGTCAGAATGCCCAGTCACAGTGCACATCTAATATGCATGACCTTACAGGTGTAAACAAGGTAAACAACCGGTGGCTTGGCACGGCTATTGTGCGCAATGCCTTGACAATGTTGGCATGTGCCACTGACCATGACCACAAAGGTTACCAAGTACCTCACACGGCCATGAATCATAACACGAGTCAGCCACGGTCAGAGTGTCCAATCACAGTGCAGATAAAATGAGCATGACCTTGCAGGTACAAACAAGGTAGAATACGGGTGGCTCGGTGTGGCTATTGTGCGCAATGCCTTGACAAAGCTGTCAGGTGCCACTGACCATGACCACAAATGATCCAAGTGATCTTTTCTTCTATTGGTCATAACATGAGTCAGCCACGGTCAGAGTGTCCAATCACAGTGCAGATGTACTAGGCATGATCTTATAGGTATAAAAAAGGTAGAATACTGGTGGCTCAGTGTGGCTTTTGTGCGCAATGCCTTGACAAAGTTGGCATGTGCCACTGACCATGACCACAAATGTATCCAAGTGACTTTTACTTCTATTGATCATAACACGAGTCAGCCACGGTCAGAGTGTCCAATCATATTGAAGATGTACTAGGCATGATCTTGCAGGTGCAAACAAGGTAGAATACTGGTGGCTTGGTACGGATTTTGTGTGCAATGCCTTGACAATATTGGCATGTGCCACTGACCATGACCACAAAGTTTACCAAATGACTTTAACTTCTATGAATCGTAACATGATTCAGCCACAGTTGGAGTGCCCAGTCACAGTTCAGATGTACTAGGCATGACCTTGTAGGTATAAACAAGGTAAAACACCGGTGGCTTGGCACGGCTATTGTGCGCAATGCCTTGACAAAGTTGGCATGTGCCACTGACCATGACCACAAAGTTTACCAAATGACTTTAACTTCTATGAATCGTAACATGATTCAGCCACAGTTGGAGTGCCCAGTCACAGTTCAGATGTACTAGGCATGACCTTGTAGGTATAAACAAGGTAAAACACCGGTGGCTTGGCACGGCTATTGTGCGCAATGCCTTGACAAAGTTGGCATGTGCCACTGACCATGACCACAAAGTTTACCAAGTACCTTAAACGGCTATGAATAATAACACGAGTCAGTCACGGTCAGAGTGTCCAATCACAGTGCAGATATGCTGGGCATGACCTTTCAGGTACAAACAAGGTCTAATACTGGTGGCTCGGTGTGGCTATCGTGCGCAATGCCTTGACAAAGTTGGCATGTGCCACTGACCATCACCACAGATGTGTCCAACTGACTTTTACTTCTATTGATTATAACACGAGTCATACACAGCCAAAGTATCCAAACACTGTGCAGATGTACTAGGCATGATCTTGAAGGTGCGAACAAGGTATAATACTGGTGGCTCTGTGTGGCTATTGTGCGCAATGCCTTGACAGCGTTGGCATGTGCCACTGACCATGACCACAGAGTTTACTTAGTGACTTTAACTTCTACGAATCATAGCACGAGTCAGCCACGGTCAGAGTGTCCAATCAGAGTGAAGATATACTAGGCATGAACTTCCAGGTATAAACAAGGTAGAATACTGGTGGGTCGGTGTAGCTATTGTGCGCAATGCCTTGAAAAATTTGGCATGTGCCACTGACGATGACCACAAATCTATCCAAGTGACTTTTACTTCTATTGATCATAACACGAGTCAGCTACGGTCAGAGTGTACAATCACCGTGCAGATGTACTAGGCATGATCTTGAAGGTGCAAACAAGGTAGAATAATGGTGGCTCGGTGTGGCTATTGTGCGCAATGCATTGTCAAAGCTGGCATGTACCACTGACCATGACCACAAAGTTTGCCAAGTGACTTTAACTTCTACGCATCGTAACACGAGTCAGCCATAGTCATAATGCCCAATATGCATGACCTTGCAGGCATAAACAAGGTAAAAAACTGGTGGTTTGGCACGGCTATTGTGCGCAATGCCTTGACAAAGTTGGCATGTGCCACTGACCATGACCACAAAGCTTACAAAGTACCTTAAAGGGCTATGAATCATAACACGAGTCAGCCACGGTCAGAGTGTCCAATAACACTGCAGATATACTGTGCATGACCTTGCACATACAAACAAGGTAGAATACTAGTGGCTTGGTGTGGCTATTGTGCGCAATGCCTTGACAAATTTGGCATGTGCTACTGACCATGACCACAACTGTAATCAAGTGATTTTTACTTCTATTGATCATAACACGAGTCAGCCACGGTCGGAGAGTCCAATCACAGTGCAGATGTACTATGCATGATCTTACAGATGCAAACAAGGTAGAATACTGGTGGCTGTGTGTGGCGATTGCGTGCAATGCCTTGAGAATGTTAGCATTTGACAATGACCATGACCACAAATGTATCCAAGTGACATTCACTTCTATTGGTCATAACACGAGTCAGCCACTGTTTGAGTGATCAATCACAGTGCAGACGTACTAGGCATGCTCTTACAGGTACAAAAAAGGTAGAATATCGGTGGCTTGGTGTGGCTATTGTGCACAATGCCTTGACAAAGTTGGCATGTGCCATTGACCATGAACACAAAGTGTACCAAGTAATTAAACGGCTATGAACCATAACACGAGTCAGCTACGGTCAGTGTGTCCAATCATAGTGCAGATCTACTAGGCATCATCTTGCATGTGCAAACAAGGTAGAATACTGGTGGCTTGGTGCGGCTTTTGTGCGCAATGCCTTGACAAAGTTGGTATGTGCCACTGACCATGACCACAAAGTTTACCAAGTGACTTTAACTTCTACGAATCGTAACACGATTCAGCCACAGTCAGAGTGCCCAATCACAGTTCAGATGTACTACGCATGACCTTGTAGGTATAAATAAGGTAAAAAAACCGGTGGCTTGGCACGGCTATTGTGCGCAATGCCTTGACAAACCTGGCATGTGCCACTGACCATGTCCACTAAGTTGACCAAGTACCTTAAACGGCTATAAATCATAACACGAGTCAGCCACCGTCAGAGTGTTCAATCATAGTGTAGCTATACTGGGCATAACATTGCAGGTACAAACAAGGTAGAATACTGGTGGCTCAGTGTGGCTATTGTGCGCAATGCCTTGACAAATTTGGCATGTGCCACTGACCATGACCACAGATGTATCCAAGTGACTTTTACTCCTATTGATCATAACACAAGTCAGCCATGGTCAGAGTGTCCAATCACAGTGCACATGTACTCGGCAAGATCTTGCAGTTACAAAAAAGGTAGAATACTGATGGCTTGGTGTGGCTATTGTGTGCAATGCCTTGACAAAGTTGGCATGTACCATTGACCATGACCACAAATGTATCCAAGTGACGTTTACTTCTATTGATCATAACACAAGTCAGCCATAGTCAGAGTGCCCAATCACAGTGTAGATGTACTAGGCACGATACTTCAGGTGTAAACATGGTAGAATACTGGTGGTTTGGTGTGGCTATTGTGCGCAATGCCTTGACGAAGTTGGCATGTGCCACTGACCATGACCACAAAGCTTACCAAGTGACTTTAACTTCTAATGATCCTCACACGAGTCAGCCACAGTCAGAGTGCCCAATCACAGTGCACATCTAATACGCATGACCTTGTAGGCATAAACAAGGTAAAAGAACTGCTGGCTTGGCACGGCTATTGGGCGCAATGCCTTGAAAAAGTTGGCATGTGCCACTGACCATGACCACAAAATTTACCAAGTACCTTAAACGGCTATGAATCATAACACGAGTCAGCCACGGTCAGAGTGTCCAATCACAATGCAGATTTACTAGGCATGACCTTGCAGGTATAAACAAGGTAGAATACAGGTGGCTTCGTGTGGATATTGAGCGCAATGTCTTGACAAAGTTGGCATGTGCCACTGACCATGACCAAAAATGTATCCAAGTGATTTTCACTTCTATTGATCATAACACGTGTCAGCCACGGTCAGAGTGTCCAATCACAGTGCAGATGTACTAGGCATGATCTTGCATGTGCAAACAAGGTAGAATACTGGTGGCCCGGTGTGGCTATTTTGCGCAATGCCTTGACAATGTTGGAATGTGCCACTGACCATGACCACAAAGTTTTCCAAGAGACTTCAACGTCTACGAATCGTAACATGAGTCAGCCACGGTTAGAGTGCCCAGTCACAGTGTACATCTAATATGCATAACCTTGTAGGTATAAACAAGGTAAAACACCGGTGGCTTGGCACGGCTATTGTGCGCAATGCCTTGGCAAAGTTGGCATGTGCCACTGACCATGACCACAAAGTTTACGAAGTACCTTAAACGGCTATGAATAATAACACAAGTCAGCCACGGTCAGAGTGTCCAATCACAGTGCAGATATGCTGGGCATGACCTTGCAGGTACAAACAAGGTAGAATACTGGTGGCTCGGTGTGGCTCTTGTGCGCAGTGCCTTGACAAAGTTGGCATGTGCCACTGACCATCACCACAGATGTATCCAACTGACTTTTACTTCTATTGATCATAACACGAGTCATCCACGGTCAGAGTGTCAAATCACAGAGCAGATGTACTAGGCATAATCTTGCAGGTTAAAACAAGGTAGAATACTGGTGGCTCGGTGTGGCTATTGTGTGCAATGCCTTGACAAAGTTGGCACGTGCCACTGTCCATGACCACAAATATATCCAAGTGACTTTTACTTCTATTGATCATAACACGAGTCAGCCACGGTCAGAGTGTCCAATCACTGTGCAGATGTACTAGGCATGATCTTGCAGGTGCAAACAAGGTAAAATACTGGTGGCTCGGTGTGGCTATTGTGCGCAATGCCTTGACAGAGTTGGCATGTGCCACTGACCATGACCACAAAGTTTACCAAGTGACTTTAACTTATACGAAACGTTACACGAGTCAGCCACAGTCAGAGTGCCCAATCACAGTGCACATCTAATATGAATGACCTTGCAGGTATAAACAAGGTAAAAAACCGGTGGCTTGGCACGGCGATTGTACGCCATGCCTTGACAAAGTTGGCATGTGCCAATGACCATGACCACAAAGGTTACCAATTACCTTCAATGGCTATGAATCATAACATGAGTCTGCCACGTTCAGAGTGTCCAATCACAGTGTAGATATACTGGGCATGACATTGCAGGTATAAACAAGGCAGAATACTGGTGGCTCGGTGTGGCTATTTTGCGCAATGCCTTGACAATGTCCGCATGTGCCACTGACCATGACCACAAAGTTTTCCAGGTGACTTTAACTTCTACGAATCGTAACATGAGTCAGCCACGGTTAGAGTGCCCAGTCACAGTGCACATCTAATATGCATAACCTTGTAGGTATAAACAAGGTGAAAAACCGATGGTTTGGCATGGCTATTGCGCGCAATGCCTTGACAATGTTGGCATGTGCCATTGACCATGACCACAAAGTATACTAAGTACCTCACACGGCTATGAATCATAACACGAGTCAGCCATGGTCAGAGTGTCCAATCACAGTGCATATGAACTGGGCATGACGTTGCAGTTACAAAAAAGGCAGGATACATGTGGCTCGGTGTGCCTATTGTGCGCAATGCCTTGACAAAGTTGTCATGTGCCACTGACCATGACCTCAGATGTATCCAAGTGACTTTTACTTCTATTGCTCACAACACGAGTCAGCCACGGTCAGAGTGTCCAATCACAGTGCAGATGTACTAGGCATGATCTTGCAGGTATAAAGAAGGTAGAATACTGGTGGCTCGGTGTGGCTGTTGTGCGCAATGCTTTGACAAAGTTGGCTTTTGCCACTGATCATTGCCACAAATGTATCCAAGTGACTTTTACTTCTATTGATCATAACACGAGACAGCCACGGTCAGAGTGTCCAATCATAGTGAAGATATACTATGTATGATCTTGCAGGTGCAAACAAGGTAGAATACTGTTGGCTTGGCACGGCCTTTGTGTGCAATGCCTTGACAAAGTTGGCATGTGCCACTGACCATGACCACAAAGTTTACCAAGTGACTTTAACTTCTACAAATCGTAACACGATTCAGCCAAAGTCAGAGTGCCCAATCACAGCTCAGATGTACTAGGCATGACCTTGTAGGTATAAACAAGGTAAAACACCGGTGGCTTGGCACGGCTATTGTGCACAATGCCTTGACAAATTTGGCATGTGCCACCGACTATGACCACAAAGTCTACCAAGTACCTTAAACGGCTATGAATAATAACACGAGTCAGCCACGGTTAGAGTGTCCAATCACAGTGCACATATTCTGGGCATGACCTTGCAGGTACAAACAAGGTAGAATACTGGTGGCTCGGTGCACCTATTGTGCGCAATGCCTTGAAAAAGTTGGCATGTGCCACTGACCATGACCACGGATGTATCCAACTGACTTTTAATTATATTGATCATAACACGAGTCAGCCATAGTTAGAGTGTCCAATCACTGTCCAGATGTACTAGGCATGATCTTGCAGGTTTGAACAAGGTAGAATGCTGGTGGTTCGGTGTGGCAATTGTGTGCAATGCCTTGACAAAGTTGGCATGTGCCACTGACCATGACCATAAATATATCCAAGTGACTTTTACTTCTATTGATCGTAACACAAGTCAGCCACGCTGAGAGTGTCCAATCACTGTGCAGATGTACTAGGCATGATCTTGCAGGTGCAAGCAAGGTAGAATAGTGGTGGCTCGGTGTGGCTATTGTGCGCAATGCCTTGACAAAGTTGGCATGTGCCACTGCCCATGACCACAAAGTTTACCAAGTGACTTTAACTTCTACGAATCGTAACACAACTCAGCCACATTCAGAGTGCCCAATCACAGTGCACATCTAACATGCATGACCTTGCAAGTATAAACAAGGTAAAAAACTGGAGGCTTGGCACGGCTATTGTACGCCATGCCTTGACAAAGTTGGCATGTGCCACTGACCATGACCACAAAGGTTACCAATTACATGAAATGGCTATGAATCATAACACGAGTCAGCCACGCTCAGAGTGTCCAATCACAGTGCAGATATACTGGGAATGACCTTGCATGTTTAAACAAGGTAGAATACTGGTGGCTCGGTGTGGCTATTGTGCGCAATGCCTTATCAAAGTTTGGCATGTGCCACTGACCATGACCGCAGATGTATCCAAGTGACTTTTACTTCTATTGATCGTAACACGAGTCAGCCACTGTCAGAGTGCCCAATCACAGTGCACATATAATGTATGTGACCTTTCAGGTATAAACAGTATAAAACACCGGTGGCTTGGTACGGCTATTGTGCGCAATGCCATGACAAATTTGGCATGTGTCACTGACCATGACCACAAAGTTTACCAAGTGACTTTTGTCGGACATTATCTCGGATATCGCCTCAAGGGGTGCAGCCACTGAGAAAATAAAGAGTGATAATGCAGTTTCATCTCCACAGTGACAAGATCAACACCCGAACGGTCCCACGACCAACAGATTGTGCGAGCCTCGCCAAGACCAAAACCAACGGCCGCATACCACAACGGCCCAGGCGAAACACACCTTCGAAGATCGTGCCTGCACTCACCACTCCCCTATGCGTACGGCTAGCAAAGCCAAATCGTGGTCTCGAGGCGCTCCCTGCTCTCACACTTGCCCGAGCTGCCAACTCTATGCCCGCTCGACGAAGCGCACTAGGTTAGACCTTTCCTATTTGTATTGCTTGTACTTCATTCTATAATCAATCAATTGGATTCTCCTTCAGGCTCGCCCTTTTGGGCCGCCTCCAGTCCCTTTGCCCTCAATCTCAGCTTGAGCACCCGTGCTATTTCACTGCGCCCTTTCCTTCTGTTAATCGTCACTCATACGTCAGCAACGACCGCAGCTTCAAGGAAGCTTCCGCCCTTCCCACAAAGTGCTGCGTCCACTCCTTTCCCCACAATATCTCAGTGCTCGCACATTCGGTGCTACGCCCAGGCCTCTCCTCATCATCTTGCATCGCTATTCGCTTTCGTTTCGTCCTCCTATCATCGTTACCGTTTTGCTTCTGCTCGTGCTTCTGCCCACCATTGCAACGCTCGTCCCTGCGACTGCGTCCACTCTACGGCAGCACCTGCAATCTTCTGACATGGTATCAGAGCTCAAGTAACACCTCTGGCTCCTTCGTGCTTGCCGCCGTCGGCCGCACCCACTCCTATCGGACTTCTCTACCTTGAAGAAATGTGGTCGTCAGAAGAACTGCGGTGGCAGCGCTTCTTCTGACTAAGGTGTCGTTGCAGCACCACTCCACTTCCTCTTGGTAATTGCACGCACGAGGTTTTGCCCCTGTACCCACACCATCAGCAAGCAATTCCCACTCACTCATCATCTCCGCTGCCAGTGCACGAGGTTCTGCCCCTGCACCCAGTCCCATCTTCCTCCGTAACAGCATTTCCGTCGTCAAAACTCATCACCACTGACATCTTGGTTTCGCTCTTCACTTTGATCAAAAGTCATCCGCGAACTCTCATCGCCACGGCAAAAGCATCATCAAGCACCTTGACATCGTCTTGAGAAAAGATATCTCGCATCGCCATGTGTCCACCTCTTTCCAACCGCCTTACCATCAACTCCATCATGGCATATTCCCTCATTCTGACTGGTCTTCTCAAGATCATTATAAAGCCGGATGGGACCTGCAACTACAAGCTATGGAGCTACTCAGTATCACTTGTCTTCGGAACACAGAAGGTTGAGGGAGTCACCCTCAATCACCTGATCACCAACACGGACACTGGGATAGAACCACCTGACGCCACCTCCTCCTCCTCAACTGCAACTGCATCAACCACTCCCGGTGGAGACCCCTCCGGTGGATCTGTGTCCCACCCCGCTGCTTCAAATGCCTCTTCCTCCTCTGCTCCCATTGCCTCTACTACCACCATCAGCCACGCCTCGTGGGAAGTCGCCAACAGCACTGCCCTCATGACCATCATGACCACCTCCTCTCATGAGCTGCATGAAGATATCCGCACTCTCGCCGGCAAGTCTCACGAAGTGTGGAGAGCTCTTGAAGATCGCTCCAGGAACAACACCTCCACCGCTTACGGAATCAAGATCATGTCACTCTTCTCCGTGCCCTTCGCCGCCCACACCAACATGGGCAGCTACATTGCAGCCGTCACCACCATCGCTCGTGATATTAAAAAAATGAAACTTGATCTTCCTCCTACTGTCGTCTGCACCGGCATCATCTCCGGCCTCCCTGGTCAGTATGATATCATTCGCCAAATCTTGCTGCAGCTGCCTGTTGACCAACTGACCATCGCTGTCATCAGTCCCAAGCTCATGGCAGCAGAACAAGACTACGTCGCTAAGCAAGCATGTGAAACTACCATTGCCACCAACTCATTTTAAACCATGGCCGCCACCACTGACAACCGCATGTTCAACCACTTCCTCGCCTGCTCCTAAACCATCTGCCACGGTCCATTCAAAGGAACTAAGTGTGGCCGTCACAACCACCCGCCTCATGTCTGCGATCATCGCGCTACCGACGAGTGGCTGGATCAAAACCCTGGCAAGTCCTATGGTGAACAACCCAACTGGGCGGAGGAACGTCGTCAACGCTACTACAACCGGATGGGAAGCTCAAGCTGGCGTTCAACCCCAGCCAACAACATGGAAATCTCATCTTCTCCTGCCATCCCCGCTGCTGTGAACCTTACTCCTAACAATGCTGTCATGTTAGGAGTAGTCGAGCCTGTGACTGAGATTGGATCTGGGGAGTATGGTCTTGAGATGTACACCGCGTCCTCCTCTCCTCCTCTCTCCTCTCACCCCTCTCTGTGCAGCTTTGACTCCCTACACATTGCCCTCATCCAGCCTCCGTCTACATACTCCACTGCCCATCACAGCCATTTTCTCTTCATTCACGATCAATACTCACAACACTGTACTATCCTCTCCCTTCGCACACTGACCGGGGCTGTCCCTGTACTTAGGGACTAGCTAAAGCAACAGACCAAACACTTTGACCGACCACCTCGTCTCATCCTCTCCAACACCACTCACGCACCTTTTCACACCTTTCTCAGAAGCTACTGCATGACTCACGGAACACTACTAACCGTGGCTCCCGCCCACGGCAAGTTCCTCGTCAATCGCCTACTGCAAGAGGCAGACTGCTTCATGAAAACGCATCACATGACCTCCCTGGTCTGGACTGTATGCCTTCCCAGAGTCGTCACCGCCCATAAATTGCGCAGATCCAAGTATGGCATGAGTCCAAGAACTGTATGGGTAAGTGATCGGAATCGGTCGACTTCCTACTACAAGCCCACACTACCTCACTGCAACTCAACTGAACTTCTCTCCGCACTACTAACAAACTGTTCCTTCCCCCTCGCTGAAGATCCCTCAGCTACTACACTCACCGACAGGACCCAAAAACTACTGCATCGTCCAGGTTTTCTCTCTTCCCTCTACAGCCTGGTGCTGAGACGTCCACCGCCTTCAAAACCTCCCAAGCTCTCTCTATGCTGCACTCCCACAGAAGCAGGACTCGCAGGCCTACCATTCAAGGCTTGCACCCCTTTCCCGATCTAAGGGGGGTGTCGGACATTATCTCGGAGATCGCCTCAAGGGGTTCAGCCACTGAGAAAATAAAGAGTGACAATGCAGGTTCATCTCCGCAGTCACGGGATCAACACCCAAACGGTCCCACGACGGACAAATTGTGCGAGCCTTGCCAAGACCAAAACCAACAGCCGCGTACCACAACAGCCCAGGCAAAACGC
This sequence comes from Penium margaritaceum, assembly GCA_023375785.1. Taxonomy (NCBI): domain Eukaryota; kingdom Viridiplantae; phylum Streptophyta; class Zygnematophyceae; order Desmidiales; family Peniaceae; genus Penium; species Penium margaritaceum. Next base: position 144,631 of record SZWC01001596.1, on the reverse strand, counting down.
ACTTGTGAAGATCGTGCCTGCACTCACCAATCCCCTATGCGTACGGGTAGCAAAACCAAATCGTGGTCTCGAAGCGCTCCCTGCTCTCACACTTGCCCGAGCCGCCACCTCTATGCCCGCTCGATGAAGCGCGCTAGGTTAGACCTTTTCTATTTGTAGGGCTTGTACTTCATTCTATAATCAATCCATTGGATTCTCCTTCAGGCTCGCCCATTTGGCCGCCTCCACTCCCTTTGCCCTCAATGTCAGCTCAAGCAATCGTGCTCTTGTACTGCGCCCTTTCCTTCTATTAATCGTCACTCATACGTCAGCAATGCCCACACCTTCAAGGAAGCTTCCGCCCTTCCCACAAAGTGCTGCATCCACTCATTTCCCAACAAGATCTCAGTGCTCGCACCTTCGGTGCTGCGCCCAGGCCTATCCTCATCATCTTGCATCGCTATTCACTTCCGCTTCGTCCTCCTATCATCGTTACCGCTTTGATTCTGCTCGTGCTTTTGTCGACCATTGAAACGCTCGTCCCTGCGACCGCGTCCACTCTACGGCATCACCTGCAATATTCTGATAACTTTAACTTCTACGAATCGTAACATGAGTCAGCCACAGTCGGAGTGCCCAATCATAGTGCACATCTTATATGCATGACCTTGCAGATATAAACAAGGCAAAAAACCGGTAGCTTGGCACGGTTATTGTGCGCAATACCTTGACAAAGTTGGCATGTGCCACTGACCATGACCACAAATGTATCCAAGTGATGTTTACTTCTATTGATCATAACACGAGTCAGCCACCGTCAGAGTATCCAATCACACTGCACATGTATTAGGCATGATCTTGCAGGTGCAGACAAGGTAGAATACTGGTGGCTCGGTGTGGCTATTGTACGCAATGCCTTGACAAAGTTGGCATGTGCCACTGACCATGACCACAAAGTTTACCAAGTGACATTAACTTGTACAAATCGTAACATGAGTCAGCAATTGTCAGAGTACCCAATCACAGTGCAGATGTACTATGCATGATCTTTTAGGTGCAAACAAGGTAGAATAGTGGTGGCTTGGTGTGGCTATTGTGCACAATGCCTTGACACAGTTGCCATGTGCCACTGACCATGACCACAAAGCTTACCAAGTTGTCGGAATAAAACAAGATCAATGGTCACAGGACACTCGAACCAAGAGATCACCAGGACACATTACCGATCTACCCACCTCCCAGCCGAGAGAATCCCTGCTCCCGGAATTTCCAGGAAAGGAATATACAAGAACCAGGGTCATATCCGCACCTAATCAAGACAGTCGGCACCGACAGCCAAACGGATCAAGTGCCGCCGGTGAGACCAACGGTCAAAGGCGGCAAGGACCTCAAAAGCTAGCCGGCGGGAACCCCAACGGGCGACCCGGTCCCCGCAAGACGACAAAAAGCTCGACCAAGTTGAGCGCGCCACCTGTTGTGTGCGTTCCTCACCTCAAGCACCCCGAAGGGCTTTGGACCCAGTACGCAACACCACAAGCCTCAGCAGCAGCGTCCGCCGACAGTCGCCTAAGGCGACATCGGTCCTATAGGCCGCCTTAGAGCGCGGCTCGGGAACAGGCAGCTAGGACTAGACGTAGGATATAACACCCTTGTACCTGCATGACATCTCTAAGCAATTCTATAGCTTTGCTTCACTTCATGCCTTCTTGCCCGCCATTACGGCTGCGGCTCTTTCCATCATCTCATGCCCACCTTCTTGGCTGCGGCCTTTCTCAATCGCTCCGCTCATTCATCTTCCTCATCATTCACGCCCGCCCTTGGAAGCTAGGGTTTGGCCTGTTGCCTTGCCCGCTCCGAGGTGCTGCGGTATTTCAGTTGATCTTCGCGCCCGTACATATGGTACTGCGCCCACGAGTCCAAGGGACTCATCAGCTTCCTTGACTTCATTGCCCGCTTCTTGGCACTGTGTGTTCCCACCAGTGCCTCGGCTGCTGCGGCCGCATCACTTTCCTCCTTCGAGACAGTTGCCATGTTCCTCCATCAGTTATCACAAGTCTACTCCTGCTCAACTCATGACGTCATGACTTCTTCACTCGTTTGTAACTTCTCAGAAGCTTCTCACATATTGCTTTGGCAGTAACTGATTGTCCTTGCATGCCTCAGGCTTCCAGCATTTTCCTGTCATGGTACCAGAGCACAGGGAAAGAGCCTGTGTCCAACGTCCTCCGCTCCGACAACTCTGATGCCCGAAATGCCTGAACTGGCCACCCGAGTCGCAACGTGCCGTCCTCCTTTGAATCAGCAAGAATTACTTCAGCCAATATTCTCATTCACCTGCAAAGCCAATGGAGTCATGTACGCGCATGATTCCGTAACTGTTACAACTAATACGCCTCTGCACCACGCCGCACCTACAGCTGACGCCCTGAGCAACACCCCGAAGCGCCTCTTCTTCAGCACCATCAGTACAACAGCAGCAACACCCATCATCCTCTCCCTTTAGCATCCTCCAGCAGACGAACCCGCGCCACCACCAAGCTGTGTATGGGCATAGTTCAGTTATGGTGCTACATACATTTGAAGCAGAAGCAACAGCCATCAATAGAAGTGACAGCAGTTCCCAGATGGGCACCTAAGCTACAAAGTCCCTAACATAAGCATGTGTCTGACATCAGTCCACAGATCCGCACACCGCCATAAACTGTCAGTAAAACAGCTGTCAGCCATTGTCCAAGAGCAGCAGACGTCGTCAACCACCCGCAGTAGGAATCTCCAAGCAATAGGAGGAGCCATCTAAGTCTGCCCGCAAACTCTTCCTTAATTCTCCATCACCGTGTCCTCACCCACTGAACCATCGGCCTCAGCAGCACTTCACGACTGAACCACTGTCAGTGCAGCAGCCATGCACCATGATTGTGTTCCTAGCAGGCATCACAGTGGGCTCCCTTGTGGGAAAAGTTCTTCACAACATCTTGTATCAACAACGCCTCTCACCTCCACCGCCTGAAGACCCTGCACCAACACTCAGTACCAACACATCACCATCCAGCATCCTCCCTCCTCAGCTCCATGACTGTCAGTTCCCTCTTCTCTCCATCAGACATCAGAAAGAGCCATCCAGTCCTGCAACATCTCTGCCCCTTCAAGTATCCCAAGTTCTCAACTTTAGGCCCATTCCTGTGGAACAAAAGTCTACAGCAAAACGCAAAAGGAGACCGCGACACCTTCGGAAGCAACACCTCTCACATACCACTACTTCACAACCCTTCCAATCCATCTCGGGGAGCTCAATGACCACGAACCTTGAACTCAGTTCTCTCCTTTCCAAACTCGACTACAACAAACATCGCCAGTTCCTCAGCACGTTTCAAACTGCAACTGACAGAAATCTCCACCAGCACCCTACCTCACAAACCTATTCTGAACCTCCTAGTAGCATTAATGTCCTCCTCTTCATCAGTCTATCAACACCTCCAAGAAAGGATTCCTCCTCAAACTCCCCATCAGCAGTCCAGGACACAGACAGCATCATCATGAAACATCTCCTTGAAAACATTAGCCCCTCCGCTCATCATCATCCTTGCAACAATGTTCCAACAATTACTCAACCGAACGCTCTCTACTCTACACTCAATTCTCGGGAGCATGAAAATCTCTTCCACAGCAGTCCATCATTGCCGGAAAGCTACTTCATCCAACAGCCTCGTCAAGACACCACTGTCTCTTAGTCCTCAATGCAAAAACATCAAGATCCTTTGAGTCTTTAAAAAACCGCTGCAGCTATCAACGCATCCACCTCTGTCTCTCTTGGAACAGCACCCTTCGACCATTTCCTTCTTCCCCCTCACCTGCGTGATTCTCCCTGATGGACATCAGCCCCTGGTCCACTCCACCTGTCGCAGACCATCTACGCTACGCCTGGACACTACCCCTCTTACAACATCAAAACGTCGGCAACTACTCAACTCTCCTCTTTCAGCCCTGTGCTTCTGTGTCCTGTGACATTGAGGGCTGGTGTCAGAATAAAACAAGATCAATGGTCACAGGACACTCGAACCAAGAGATCACCCAGACACATTACCGATATACCCACCTGCCAGCCGAGAGAATCCCTGCTCCCGGAATTCCCAGAAAAGGAATCTACAAGAAGCAGGGTCATATCCGCACCTAATCAAGACCATCGGCACCGACAGCCAAACGGATCAAGTGCCGCCGGTGAGACCAACGGTCAACGGCGGCAAGGACCTCAAAAGCTAGCCAGCGGGAACCCCAATGGGCGACCCGGTGTCCGCAAGACGACAGAAAGCTCGACCAAGTTGAGCGCGCTACCCGTTGTGTGCGGTCCTCACCCCAAGCACCCCGAAGGGCTTTGGACCCGGTACGCAATACCACAAGCCTCAGCAGCAGCGTCCGCCGACAGTCGCCTAAGGCGACATTGGTCCTATAGGCCGCCTTAGTGCGCGGCTCAGGAACAGGCAGCTAGGACCAGACGTAGGATATAACACCCTTGTGCCTGCATGACATCTCTAAGCACTTCTATAGCTTTGCTTCACTTCATGCCTTCTTGCCCGCCATTACGGCTGCGGCTCTTTCCATCATCTCATGCCCGCCTTCTTGGCTGCAGCCTTTCTCAATCGCTCCGCTCATTCGTCTTCCTCATCATTCACGCCCGCCCTTGGAAGCTGGGGCTTGGCCCACCGCCTTGCCCGCTCCAAGGTGCTGCGGCATCTCAGTTGATCTTCGCGCCCGTACATATGGTACTGCGCCCACGAGTCCAAGGGACTCATCAGCTTCCTTTACTTCATTGCCCGCGCCTTGGCACTGTGTGTTCCCACTAGTGCCTCGGCTGCTGCGGCCGCATCACTTTCCTCCTTCAAGACAGTTGCCATGTTCCTCCATCAGTTATCACAAGTCTGCTCCTGCTCAACACATGATGTCATGACTTCGTCACTTGTCTGTAACTTCTCAGAAGCTTCTCACATATTGCTTTGGCAGTAACTGCTTGTCCTTGCATGCCTCATGCTTCTAGCATTTTCCTGTCACAAGTGACTTTAACTTTTAAGAAGCGTAACACGAGTCAGCCATAGTCAGAGTGCCCAATCACATTGCATATCTAATATGCATGACCTTGCAGGCATAAACAAGGTAAAAAGCTGGTGGCTTGGCACGGCTATTGTGCGCAATGCCTCGACAAAGTTGGAATGTGCCACTGACCATGACCACAAAATTTACCAAGTACCTTAAACGGCTATGAATCATAACACGAGTCAGCCACGGTCAGAGTGTCCAATCACAGTGCAAATATACTGGGCATGACCTGGCAGGTATAAACAAGGTAGAATACAGGTGGCTTGGTGTGGCTATTGTGCGCAATGTCTTGACAAAGTTGGCATGTACCACTGACCATGACCACAAATGTATCCAAGTGACTTTTACTTCTATTGATCATAACACGAGTCAGCCACAGTCAGAGTGTCCAATCACAGTGCAAATGTACTAGGCATGATCTTGCAGGTACAAACAAGGTAGAATACTGTTGGCTTGGCACGGCTTTTGTGTGCAATGCCTTGACAAAGCTGGCATGTGCCACTGACCATGACCACAAAGTTTAGCAAGTGACTTTAATTTATACGAATTCAGCCAAAGTCAGAGTGCCCAATCACAGTTCAGATGTACTAGACATGACCATGTAGGTATAGACAAGGTAAAACACCGGTGGCTTGGCACGGCTATTGTGCGCAATGCCTTGACAAAGGTGGCATGTGCCACTAACCATGACCACAAAGTTTACCAAGTACCTTAAACCGCTATGAATAATAACACGAGTCAGCCACGGTTAGAGTGTCCAATCACAGTGCATATATAATGGGCATTACCTTCCAGGTACAAACAAGGCAGAATACTGGTGGCTCGGTGTGGCTATTGTGCGCAATACCTTGACAAAGTTGGCATGTTCCACTGACCATGACCACAGATGTATCCAACTGACTTTTACTTCTATTGATCATAACACGAGTCAGCCACGGTCAGAGTGTCCAATCACAGTGCAAATGTACTAGGCTTGATATTGCAGGTTCAAACAAGGCAGAATGCAGGTGGCTCGGTGTGGCCATTGTGTGCAATGCCTTGATTAAGCTGGCATGTTCCACTGACCACGACCACAAATATATCCAAGTGACTTTTACTTCTATTGATCATAACGCGAGTCAGCCACGGTCAGAGTGTCCAATCACTGTGCAGATATACTAGGCATGATCTTGCAGGTGCAAACAAGGTAGAATACTGGTGGCTCGGTGTGGCTATTGTGCGCAATGCCTTGACAAAGTTGGCATGTGCCACTGACCATGACCACAAAGTTTACCAAGTGACTTTAAATTCTACTAATCATAACACAAGTTAGCTACAGTCAGAGTGCCCAATCACAATGCACATCTAACATGCATGACCTTGCACGTATAAACAAGGTAAAAAACCGGTGGCTTGGCACGGCTATTGTACGCCATGCCTTGACAACGTTGGCATGTGCCACTAACCATGACCACAAAGGTTACCATTTACCGTAAATGGCTATGAATCATAACACGAGTCTGCCCCGTTTAGAGTGTCCAATCATAGTGCAGATATACTGGGCATGACCTTGCAGGTATAAAAAAGGTAGAATACTGGTGGCTCGGTGTGGCTATGCTGCGCAATGCCTTATCAAAGTTGGCATGTGCCACTGACCATGACCACAAATGTATCCAATTGACTGTTACTTCTATTGATCGTTACACGAGTCAGCCACGGTCATAGTGCCCAGTCACAGTGCACATCTAATATGCATGAAATTTCAGGTATAAACAAGGTAAAACACCAGTGGCTTGGTACGGCTATTGTGCGCAATGCCTTGACAAATTTGGCATGTGTCACTGACCATGACCACAAAGTTTACCAAGTGACTTTAACTTCTACGAATCGTAACATGCGTCAGCCACAGTCAGAGTGCCCAATCATAGTACACATCTTATATGCATGACCTTGCAGATATAAACAAGGTAAAAAACCGGTGGCTTGGCACGGCTATTGTGCGCAATGCCTTGTCAAAGTTGGCATGTGCCACTGACCATGACCACAAATGTATCCAAGTGACTTTTACTTCTATTGATCATAACACGAGTGAGACACGGTCAGAGTGTCCAATCACACTGAAGATGTACTAGGAATGATCTTGCAGGTTCAAACAAGGTAGAATACTGGTGGCTCGGTGTCCCTGTTGTGCGCAATGCCTTGACAAAATTGGAAAGTGCCACTGACCATAAGCACAAAGTTCACCAAGTACCTTAAACGGCTATGAATCATAACACGAGTCCGCCACAGTCAGAGTTTCCAATCACAGTGTAGATATACTGGGCATGACCTTGCAGGTATAAACAAGGTAGAATACGGGTGGCTCGGTGTGGCTATTGTGCGCAATGCCTTGACAAAGGTGGCATGTGCTACTGACCATGACCACAAATGTATCCAAGTGACTTTTACGTCTACCAATAGTAACTTGAGTCAGCCACAGTCAGAGTGCCCAATCACAGTTCAGATGTACTAGGCATGACCTTGCAAGTATAGACAAGGTAAACAACCGGTGGCTTGGCACGGTTATTGTACGCAATGCCTTGACAAAGTCGGCATGTGCCACTGACCATGACCACAATGTTTACCAAGTACCTTAAACATATATGAATCATTACAAGAGTCAGCCACGGTCATAGTGTCCAATCAAAGTGCAGATATACTAGGCATGACCTTGTCGGTACAGAGAGGATAGAATACTGGTGGCTTGCTGTGGCTATTGTGGGCAATGCCTTAACAAAGTTGGCATGTGCCACTGACCATGACCACAAATGTATCCAAGAGACTTTTACTTCTATTGATCATAACACGAGTCAGCCACGGTCAGAGTGTCCAATCACAGTACAGATATACTAGACATGACCTTGCAGGTATCAACAAGGTATAATACTGGTGGCTCAGTGTGGCTATTTTGCGCAATGCCTTGACAGAGTTGGCATGTGCCACTGACCATGACCACAAAGTTTACCAAGTACCTTAAACGGCTATGAATCACAACACGAGTCAGCCACTGTCAGAGTGTCCGATCACAGTGCAGACGTACTAGGCATGATCTTGCAGGTAAAAACAAGGTAGAATACTGGTGGCTGGGTGTGGCTATTGTGCACAATGCCTTGACAAAGTTGGCATGTGCAACTGACCATGACCACAAATGTATCCAAGTGACTTTTACGTCTACCAATCGTAACTTGCGTCAGCCACAGTCAGAGTGACCAATCACAGTGCAGATGTACTAGGCATGATCTTGCATGTATAGACAAGGTAAACAACCGGTGGCTTGGCATGGCTATTGTACGCAATGCCTTGACAAAGTCGGCATGTGCCACTGACCATGACGACAAAGTTTACCTAGTACCTTAAACGGATATGAATCATTACAAGAGTCAGCCACGGTCAGAGTGTCCAATCACAGTGCAGATATACTGGGCATGACCTTGTCGGTACAGACAGGATAGAATACTGGTGGCTATTTTGCGCAATGCCTTGACAAAGTTGGCATGTGCCACCGACCATGACCACAAATGTATCCAGGTGACTTTTACTTCTATTGATCATAACACGAGTCAGCCACGGTCAGAGTGTCCAATGATAGTGTAGATATACTGGACATGACCTTGCAGGTATGAACAAGGTAGAATACTGGTGGCTCGGTGTGGCTATTGTGCGCAATTCCTTGACAATGTTGGCATGTGCTACTGACCATGACCACAAAGTTTAGCAAGTACCTTAAACGGCTATGAATCATAACACGAGTCAGCCACGGTCAGAGTGTCTGATCACAATGCAGACGTACTAGGCATGATCTTGCACGTAAAAACAAGGTAGAATAGTGGTGGCTCGGTGTGGCTATTGTGCGCAATGCCTTGACAAAGTTGGCATGTGCCACTGACCATGACCACATATCTATCCAAGTGACTTTTACTTCTATTGATCATTGCTCGAGTCAGCCACAGTCAGAGTGTCCAATCACAGTGCAGATGTACTAGGCATAATCTTGTACGAACAAATAGGGTAGAATACTGGTGGCTCGGTTTGGCTATTGTGCGCAATGCCTTGACAAAGTTGGCATGTTCCACTGACCATGACCACAAATGTATCCAAGTGACTTTTACTTCTATTGATCATAACAGGAGTCAACCACGGTCAGAGTGTCCAATCATAGTGCAGATGTACTGGGCATGACCTTGCAGGTATAAATATGGTAGAATACTGGTGGCTCGGTGTGGCTATTGTGCGCAATGCCTTGACAAAGTTGGCATGTTGCACTGACCATGACCACAAATGTATCCAAGTGACTTTTACTTCTATTGATCATAACACGAGTCAGGCACGGTCAGAGTGTCCAATCATAGTGCAGATGTACTAGGCATAATCTTGCACGTACAAACAAGGTAGAATACTGGTGACTTGGTGTGGTTATTGTGCGCTATGCCTTGACAAAGTTGGCATGTGCCACTGACCATGACCACAAATGTATCCAAGTGACTTTTACTTCTATTGATCATAACACGAGTCAGCCATGGTCAGAGTGTCCAATCACAGTGCAGATGTACTAGGCATGATCTTACAGGTGCAAACAAGACATAATACTAGTGGCTCGGTGTGGCTATTTTGCGCAATGCATTGACAAAGTTGGCATGTGCCACTGACCATGACCACAAATGTATCCAAGTGACTTTTACTTCTATTGATCATAACACGAGTCAGCCATGGTCAGAGTGTCCAATCACAGTGCAGATGTACTAGGCATGATCTTACAGGTGCAAACAAGACATAATACTAGTGGCTCGGTGTGGCTATTTTGCGCAATGCATTGACAAAGTTGGCATGTGCCACTGACCATGACCACAAAGTGTATCAAATGACTTTTACTTCTACGAATTGTAACACGAGTCAGCCACGGTCAGAATGCACAATCACAGTGCACATCTAATATTCATGACCTTGCAGGTATGAACAAGGTAAAAACCGGTGGCTTGCCACGGCTAATGTGCGCAATGCCTTGACAAAGTTGGCATGTGCCACTGACCATGACCACAACGTTTACCAAGTACATTAAACGGCTATGAATAAGACCCCAAGTGAGCCACGGTCAGAGTGTCCAATCACAGTGCAGATATACTAGGCATGACCTTACAGGTAGAAACAAGGTAGAATACTGGTGCTTTGGTGTGGCTATTGTACGCAATGCCTTGGAAAAGTTGGCATGTGCCACTGACCATGACTACAAATGTATCCAAGTGACTTTTACTTCAATTGATCATAACACGAGTGAGTCATGGTCAGAGTGTCCAATCACAGTACAGCTGTACTAGGCATGATCTTTCAGGTGCAAACAAGGTTGAATATTAGTGGCTCGGTGTGGCTATTGTGCGCAATGCCTTGACAAAGTTGGCATGTGCCATTGACCATGACCACAAAGTTTATCAAGTGACTTTAACTTTTACGAATCGTAACACGAGTCAGCCACGGTCAGAGTGCCCAATCACAGTGCACATCTAATATACATGACCTTGCAGGTATAAACAAGGTAAAAACCGGTGGCATGGCACGCCTAATGTGCGCAATGCCTTGACAAAGTTGGCATGTGCCACTAACCATGACCACAAAGCTTACCAAGTACCTTAAACGGCTATGAATCATAACAAGAGTCAGCCACGGTCGGGGTATCCAATCACAGTGCAGATATACTAGGCATGACCTTACAGGTATAAACAAGGTAGAATAGTGGTGGCTCGGTGTGGCTGTTGTGCGTAATGCCTTGACAAAGCCGGCATGTGCCACTGACCATGACCACAAAGTCTACCAAGTGACTTTAACTTCTTCGAATCGTAACACGAGTCAGCCACGGTCAGAGTGTCCAATCACGGAGCAGAGGTACTAGGCATGATCTTGCAGGTGAAAACAAGGTACAATACTGGTGGCTCAGTGTGGCTATTGTGCGCAATGCCTTGAAAAAATTGGCATGTGCCACTGACCATGACCACAAATGTATCCAAGTGACTTTTTCTTCTATGAATCATAACATGAGTGAGCCACGGTCAGAGTGTCTAATCACAGTGCAGATATACTGGGCAGGACCTTGCAGGTAGAATACTGGTGGCTTGGCACGGCTATTGTGCACAATGCCTTGACAAAGTTGGCATGTGCCACTGACCATGACAACAAATATATCCTAGTGACTTTTACTTCTATTGATCATAACGCGAGTCAGCCACGGTCAGAGTACCCAATCACAGTGCAGACATACTGGGCATGATCTTCCGAGTGCAAACAAGGTACAATACTGGTGGCTATGTGTGGCTATTGTGCGCAATGCCTTGACAAAGTTGGCATGTGCCACTGACCATGACCACAAATGTTTCTAAGTGACTTTTACTTCTATTGATCATGACACGAGTCAGCCACGGTGAGAGTGTCCAATCACAGTTCCGATGTACTAGGCATGACCTTGTAGGTAAAACGAGGTAAACAACCGGTGGCTTGGCACGGCTATTGTGCACAATGCCTTGACAATGTTGGCATGCGCCACTGACCACGACCATAAAGTTTACCAAGTACCTTAAACGGCTATGCATCATAACACGAGTCAGCCACAGCCAGAGTTTCCAATCATAGTGCATATATATGCCTTTGCAGGTATAAACAAGGTAGAATACTGGTGGCTCGGTGTGGCTATTGTGTACAATGCCTTGACAATGTTGGCATGTGCCACTGACCACGACCACAAATGTATCAAAGTGACTTTTACTTATATGAATCATAACACGAGTCAGCCACGGTCAGAGTGTCCAATCACAGTGCACATCTACTATGCATGACCTTACAGGTATAAACAAGGTAGAATAGTGGTGGCTCCATGTGGCTATTGTGCGCAATGCCTTGACAAAGTTGGCATGTGCCACTGACCATGACCACAAATGTATCCAAGCGACTATTGCTTATATTGATCATAACACGAGTCAGGCACAGTCAGAGTGTCCAATCACAGTGCAGATGTCCTAGGCATGGTCTTGCAGGTGCAAAAAAGGTAGAATAGAGGTGGCTCTGTGTGGCTATTGTGCACAATGCCTTGACAAAGTTGGCATGTGTCACTGACCATGACCACAAATGTATCCAAGTGACTTTTACTTCTATTGATCATAACACGAGTCAGCCATGGTCAGAGTGTCCAATTACAGTGCAGATATACTGGGCATGACCTCACAGGTATAAACAAGGTAGAATACTGGTGGCTTGGTATGGCTATTGCGCACAATGCCTTGACAAAGTTGGCATGTGCCACTGCCCATGACCACAAAGTTTACCAAGTACTTTAAACGGCTATGAACTATAACACGATTCAGCCACGGTCAGAGTGTCGAATCACAGTGTATATATAGTGGGCATAACCTTACATGTATAAACAAGGTAGAATACTGGTGGCTTGGTGTGGCTGTTGTGTGCAATGCCTTGACAAAGTTGGCATGTGCCACTGACCATGACCACGAATGCATCCAAGTGACTTTTACTTCTATTCGTCACAACATGAGTCAGCCACGGTCAGATTGTCCAATCACAGTGTAGATGTACTAGGCATGATGTTGAAGGTGCAAACATGGTCGAATACTGGTGGCTCGGTGTGGCTATTGTGCGCAATACCTTGACAAAGTTGGCATGTGCCACTGACCATGACCACGAAGTTTACCAAGTGACTTTAACTTCTACGAATCGTAACACGAGTCAGTCACGGTCTGAGTGTCCAATCACAGCGTACATATAATTTGCATGAACTTGCAAGTATAAACAAGGAAGAAACCCGGTGGCTTGGCACGGCTATTGTGTGCAATGCCTTGATAACATTCGCATGTGCCACTGACCATGCCCACAAAGTTTACCAAGTACCTTAAACGGCTCTAAATCACAACACGAGTCAGCCACGGTTAGAGTGTCCGGTCACAGTGCAGATATACTGGGCATGACCTTACAGGTATAAACAAGGTAGAATACAGGTCGCTCATAATGGCTATTTTGCGCAATGCCTTGACAAAGTTGGCATGTGCCACTGACCATGACCAAAAATGTATCCAAGTGACGTTTACATCTATGAATCATAACACGATTCAGCCATGGTCAGAGTGTCCAATCACAGTTCAGATGTAGTAGGCATGACCTTGCAGGTAAAAAAAAGGTAAAAAATTGGTGGCTTGGCACGGCTATTGTGCGCAATGCCTTGACAAATCTGGCATGTGCCACTGACCATGACAACAACGTTTATCAAGTGATTTTAACTTCTACGAATTGTAACACGAGTCAGCCACGGTCAGAGTGCCCAATTACAGTGCACATCTACTATGCATGACCTTACACGTATAAACAAGGTAGAATACTGGTAGCTTGACGTGGCTATGGTGCGCAATGCCTTGATAAAATTGGCATGTGCCACTGACCATGACCACAAAGTTTACCAAGTGCCTTAAACGGCTATGAATCATAGCACGCGTCAGCCACGGTCAGAGTGTGCAATCATAGGGAAGATATACTGGGCATGACCTTGCTGGTATCAAAAGGGTAGAACACTGGTGGCTCGGTGTGGATATTGTGCGGAATGCCTTGACAAAGTTGGCATGTACCACTGACCACGAGCACAAATGTATCCAAGTGACATTTACTTATATTGATCATAACACGATTCAGCCACGGTCGAAGTATCCAATCATAGTTCGTATGTACTAGGCATGACCTTGCAGGTATAGACAAGGTAGAACACTGGCGGCTTGGCATGGCTATTGTGTGCAATGCCTTGACAAAGGTGGCATGTGCCACTGACCATGACCACAAAGTTTACCAAGTGACTTTAACTTATACGAATCATAACATGAGTCACCAACGGTCAGAGTACCCAATCTTAGTGCACATCTAATATGCATAACCTTGCAGGTATAAACAAGGTTAAAAACAGGTGGCTAGGTACGGCTATTGTGCGCAAGGCCTTGACAAAGTTGTTATGTGCCACTGACCATGACCACAAAATTTACCAAATACCTTAAACAGCTATGAATCATAACACGAGTCGGCCACGGTCAGAGTCTCCAGTCACAATGGATACATACTGGGCATGACCTTACAGGTATAAACAAGGTAGAATACTGGTGGCTTGGTGTGGCTATTGTGCACAATGCCTTGACAAAGTTGGCATATGCCAGTGAAAATGACCACAAGTGTATCCAAGTGACTTTTACTTCTATTGATCATAACACAAGTCAGCCACGGTCAGAGTGTCCAATCACAGTACAATTGTACTAGGCATGATCTTGCAGGTGCAAACAAGGTACAATACTGGTGGATCGGTGTGGCTATTGTGCGCAATGCCTTGACAAACTTGGCATGTGCCACTGACCATGACCACAAATGTATCCAAGTGACTTTTACTTCTATGAATCATAACACAAGTCAGCCACGGTCAGAGTGTCTAATCACAGTGCAGATATACTGGGCAGGACCTTGCAGGTATATACAAGGTAGAATACTGGTGGCTTGGCACGGCTATTGTGCGCAATGCCTTGACAAAGTTGGCATGTGCCACTGACCATGACCACAAATATATCCTAGTGACTTTTACTTCTATTGATCATAACAGGAGTCAGCCACGGTCAGAATGTCCAATCACAGTGCTTATGTACTAGGTATGATATTGCAGGTGCAAACAAGGTAGAATACTGGTGGCTCGGTGTGGCTATTGTGTGCAATGCCTTGACAAAGTTGGCATGTGCCACTGACCATGACCACAAATATATCCAAGTGACTTTTAAATCTATGAATCATAACATGCGTCAGACACAGTCAGAGTGTCCAATCAAAGTGCAGATGTACTAGGCATGATCTTGCAAGTTCAAACAAGGTAGAATACTGGTGGCTCGGTGTGGCTATTGTGCGCAATGCGTTGAAAAAGTTGGCATGTGCCATTGACCATGACCACAAAGTTTACCAAGTAACTTGAACTTCTACGAATCATAACGGGAGTCAGCCACGGTCAGAGTACCCAGTCACAGTGCCGATATACTGGGCATGATCTTGCAGGTGCAAACAAGGTACAATACTGGTGGCTGGATGTGGCTATTGTGCGCAATGCCTTGACAAAGTTGGCATGTGCCACTGACCATGACCACAAATGTATCCAAGTGACTTTTACTTCTATTGATCATAACACGAGTCAGCCACGGTTAGAGTGTCCAATCACAGTGCAGATATATTGGACATGATATTGCAGGTGCAAACAAGGTAGAATACTGGTGGCTGGATGTGGCTATTGTGCGCAATGCCTTGACAAAGTTGGCATGTGCCACTGACCATGACCACAAATGTATCCAAGTGACTTTTACTTCTATTGATCATAACACGAGTCAGCCACGGTTAGAGTGTCCAATCACAGTGCAGATATATTGGACATGATATTGCAGGTATAAACAAGGTAGAATACTGGTGGCTCAGTGTGGCTATTGTGTGCAATGTCTTGACAAAGTTGGCATGTGCTACTGACCATGACCACAAAGTTTACCAAGTACCTTAAACAACTATGAATCATAACACGAGTCAACCATGGTCGGAATGTCCAATCACAGTGCAGATATACTAGGCATGACCTTGCAGGTACAAAAAATGTAGAATACTGGTGGCTTGGTGTGGCTATTGTGCGCAATGCCTTGACAAAGTTGGCATGTGCCACTGACCATGACCACAAATGTATCCAAGTGACTTTTACTTCTATTGATCATGACACGAGTCAGCCACGGTCAGAGTGTCCAATCACAGTGTAGATGTATTAGGCATGATCTTTCAGGTGCAAACAAGGTAGAATACTGGTAGCTCGGTGTGGCTATTGTGCACAATGCCTCGACAAAGTTGGCATGTGCCACTGACCATGACCACGAATGTATCCAAGTGACTTTTAATTCTATTGATCATAACACGAGTCAGCCACTGTCAGAGTGTCCAATCACAGTGCACATGTACTGGGCATGAACTTGCAAGTATAAACAAGGTAGAATACTGGTGGCTTGGCACGGCTATTTTGCACAATGCCTTGACAAAGTTGGCATTTGCCACTGACCATGAAATCAAAGTTTACCAAGTGAATTTAACTTTTACAAATCATAACACGAGTCAGCCACAGTCAGAGTACCCAATCACAGTGCACATCTACTATGCATGACCTTGCAGGTATAAAAAGGTAAAAAAACGGTGGCTTGGCATGGCTATTGTGCGCAATGCATTGACAAAGATGGAATGTGCCACTGACCATGACCACAAAGTTTACCAAGTGACTTTATCTTCTACGAATCATAACATGAGTCAGCCATGGTCGGAGTGTTCAATCACAGTGCAGATGTACTAGGCATGATCTTGCAGGTGCAAACAAGGTAGAATACTGGTGGCTCGGCGTGGCTATTGTGCGCAATGCCTTGACAAAGTTGGCATGTTAAACTAACCATGACCACAAAGTTTACCAAGTGACTTTAACTTCTACGAATCATAACACGAGTCAGCCACGGTCAGAGTACCCAATCGCAGTGCACATCTCATATGCATGACCTTGCAGATATAAACAAGGTAAAAAACCAGTGGCTTGGCACGGCTATTGTGCGCAATGCCTTGACAAACTTGGCATGTGCCACTGACCATGACCACAACGTTTACCAAGTGACTTTTACTTCTACGAACCATAACACGAGGCAGCCACGATCAGAGTGTCCAATCACAGTGCAGATGTACTGGGAATGATCTTGCAGGTGCAAACAAGGTAGAATACTGGTGGCTCCGTGTGGCCATTGTGCGCAATGCCTTGACAAAGTTGGCATGTGCCACTGACCATGACCACAAATGTATCCAAGTGAAATTTAAATCTATTGATCATAACACCAGTCAGCCACGGTCAGAGTGTCCAATCACAGTGCAGAAATACTGGGGGTGACCTTACAGGACTGAACAAGGTAAGACATCGGTGGCATGGAACGGCTTTTGTATGCAATGCCTTGACAAAGTTGGCATGTGCCACTGACCATGACCACGAATGTATCCAAGTGACATTTACTTCTATTGATCATAACACGAGTCAGCTACGGTAAGAGTGTCCAATCACACTGCAAATGTACTAGGTACAATACTGGTGGCTCGGTTTGGCTATTGTGCGCAACGCCATGACAATATTGGCACGTGCCACTGACCATGACCACAGAGTTTACCAAGCGACTTTAACTTATACGAATCGTAACACGAGTCAGCCACGGTCAGAGTGCCCAATCACAATGTACATCTAATATGCGTGACCTTGCAGGTATAAACAAGGTAGAATACTGGTGGCTTGATACGGCTATTGTGCACAATGCCTTGACAAAGTTGGCATGTGCCACTGACCATGACAACAAAGGTTACCATGTACCTTCAACGGCTATGAATCATAACACGAGTCAGCCACGGTCAGAGTGTCCAATCACAGTGCAGATGTACTATGCATGATCTTGCAGGTACAAACAAGGTAGAATACTGGTGGCTCGGTGTGGCTATTGTGCGCAATGCCTTGACAAAGTTAACATGTGCCACAAACCATGACCACTAATGTATCAAAGTGACTTTTACTTCTATTGATCATAACACGAGTCAGCCACGGTAAGAGTGTCCAATTAGAGTGCAGATGAACTAGGCATAATCTTGTAGGTTAAAAAATGGTAGAATACCGGTGGCTCGGTGTGGCTATTGTGCGCAATGCCTTGACAAAGTTGGCATGTGCCACTGACCATGACTACAAAGTTTACAAAGTGACTTTCACTTCTACGAATCGTAACACGAGTCAGCCACGGTCAGAGTGCCCAATCACAGCGCACATCTTATATGCATGACCTTGCAAGTATAAAGAAGGTAAAAAACCTGTGGCTTGGCACGGCTATTTTGCGCAATGCCTTGACAAAGTTGGCATGTGCCACTGACCATGACAACACAGTTTACCAAGTACCTTAAACGGTTATGAATGATAACATGAGTCAGCCACGGTCAGAGTGTCCAATCACAGTACTTATATACTGGGCATGACCGTACAGGTATAAACAAGGTAGAATACTGGTGGCTTGCTGTGGCTATTGTGCGCAATGCCTTGACAAAGTTGGCATGTGCCACTGACCATGACCACAAATGTATCCATGTGACTTTTACATATATGATTTATAACACGAGTCAGCCGCGGTCACAGTGTCCAATCACAGTTCGGATGTACTAGGCATGACCTTGCAGGTAAAAACAAGGACTAAAACCGGTGGCTTGGCATGGCTATTGTGCGCAATGCCTTTACAAAGTTGGCATGCCCCACTGACCATGACCACAAAGTTTACCAAGTTACTTTAACTTGTGCAAATTGTAACACGAGTCAACTACGGTCAGAGTGCCCAACCACACTGCACCTATAATATGCATGACGTTGCAGGTATAAACAAGGTAAAAAACCGGTGGCTTGGCACGGCTATTGTGCCCTATGCCTTGACAAAGTTGGCATGTGCCACTGACCATGACCACAAAGATTACCAAGTACCTTAAACGGCTATGAATCATAACACGAGTCAGCCACAGCCAGAGTGTCCAATCATAGTGCAGATATACTAAGCATGCCTTTGCAGGTATAAACAAGGTAGAATACTGGTGGCTTGGTGTGGCTATTGTGTACAATGCCTTGACAATGTTGGCATGTGCCACTGACCATGACCACAAATGTATCAAAGTGACTCTTACTTATATGAATCATAACACGAGTCAGCCACGGTCAGAGTGTCAAATCACAGTGCACATCTAATATGCATGACCTTACATGTATAAGCAAGGTAGAATAGTGGTGGCTCGGAGTGGCTATTGTGCGCAATGCCTTGACAAAGTTGGCACGTGCCACTGACCATGACCACAAATGTATCCAAGCGACCCTTACTTCTATTGATCATAACACGAGTCAGCCGCGGTCAGAGTGTCCAATCACAGTGCAGATGTATTAGGCATGATCTTGCATGTGCAAACAAGGTAGAATACAGGTGGCTCCGTGTGGCTATTGTGCACAATGCCTTGACAAAGTTGGCATGTGTCACTGACCATGACCACAAATGTATCCAAGTGACTTTTACTTCTGATGATCATAACACGAGTCAGCCATGGTGAGAGTGTCCAATTACAGTGCACATATACTGGGCATGACCTTACAGGTATAAACAGGGTAGAATACTGGTGTGGCTATTGTGCGCAATGCCTTGACAAAGTTGGCATGTGCCACTGCCCATGACCACAAAGTTTACCAAGTACTTTAAACGGGTATGAATCATAACACGAGTCAGCCACGGTCAGAGTGTCGAATCACAGTGTAGATATACTAGGCATGACCTTACATGTATAAAAAAGGTAGAATACTGGTGGCTTGGTGTGGATGTTGTGTGCAATGCCTTGACAAAGTTGGCATGTGCCACTGACCATGACCACAAATGCATCCAAGTGACTTTTACTTCTATTCATCACAACACGAGTCAGCCACGGTCAGAGTGTCCAATCACAGTGTAGATGTACTAGGTATGATGTTGCAGGTGCAAACATGGTATAATACTGGTGGCTCGGTGTGGCTATTGTGCGCAATGCCTTGACAAAGTTGGCATGTGCCACTGACCATGACCACAAAGTTTACCAAGTGACTTTAACTTCTACGATTCGTAACACGAGTCAGCCACGGTCAAACTGCCCAATCACAGCGTACATCTAATATGCATGAACTTGTAGGTATAAACAAGGTAGAAACCCGGTGGCTTGGCACGGCTATTGTGTGCAATGCCTTGACAACATTCGCATGTGCCACTGACCATGACCACAAAGTTTACCAAGTACCTTAAACGGCTGTGAATCAGAACACGAGTCACTTGGATAAATTTGTTGTCATGGTCAGTGGCACAGGCCAACTTTGTCAAGGCATTGCGCACAATAGCCGTGCCAAGCCACCGGTATTTTACCTTGTTCATACCAACAATGTCATGCATAGTACATGTGCACTGTGACCGGGCACTCTGACCGTGGCTGACCCCTGTCGTGATAAAAAAAAGTAAAACTCACTTGGATAAATTTGTGGTCATGGTCAGTTGCACATGCCAACTTTGACCAGGCATTGTGCACAATAGTTACACCGAGCCACCAGTATTCTACCTTGTTTATACCTGCAAGGTCATGCATAGTACATGTGCACTGCGATTGGGCCCTCTGACCGTGGGTGACTCGTGTTACAAGTCGTAGGATTTAAAATAATGTGGTTAACTTTGTGGTCATGGTCAGTTGAACGTGCCAACTTTGTCAAGGCATTGCACACAATAGCCACACCAAGCTACCTGGTTTTTACCTTGATTATATCTGTAAGGTCATGCATAGTACATGTGCACTGTAATTGGGCAATGCGACTGTTGCTGACTCGTGTTACAATTCGTATAAGTTGAAATCACGTGGTTAACTTTGTGGTCATGGTCAGTGGCACATGCCAAATTTGTCAAAACATCGCGCACAATAGCCACAATGAGGCACTAGTGTTTTTCCCTGTTTATACCTGCAAGTTTATGCCTAGCACATGATTGGGCACTCTGACCGTGGCTGACTCGTGTCATGAATCATAGACATTTAAAGTACTTGGATAAATTTGTGGTCATGGTCAGTTGCACTTGCCAACTTTGTCAAGGCATTGGGCATAATAGCCACGCCAAGCTACCGGTTTTTTACCTTGTTCATACCAGCAAGGTCATGCATACTACATGTGCACTATGATTGGGCACTCTGACCGTGGCTGACTCGTGTTACGATGCGGAGAAGTTAAAGTCACTTGGTTAACCATGTGGGCATGGTCAGTGGCACATGTCAACTTTGTCAAGGCATTGTGCACAATAGCCACATCGAGCCACCAGTATTCTACCTCGTTTATACCTGCAAGGTCATGCCCAGTACACGTGCACTGTGTTTGGGTACTCTGACTGTGGCTGACTCGTGTCATGATTCATAGCCGTTTAAGGTACTTGGATAAATTTGTGGTCATGGTCAGTGTCACAGGCCAAATTTGTCAAGGCATTGCACACAATAGCCATGCCAAGCCACCGGTTTTTTACCTTGTTCATACCAGCAAGGTCATACATAGTACATGGGCACTGTTATTGGGCACTCTCACCGTGGCTGACTCGTGTCACGATTTGTAGAAGTTTGTCAAGGCATCACGCACAATATCCGCACCGAGCCACCAGTGTTCTACCTTGCTTATACCTGCAAGTTTATGCCTAGCTCGCATACACTGTGATTGGGCACTCTGGCTGTGGCTGACTCATGTTATTATTCATAGAAGTTAAAGTCACTTGGTTATCTTTGTGGTCATGGTTAGTTGCACAGGCCAACTTGGTCAAGTCATTGCACACAATAGCCACACCGAGCCATTACTATTCTACCTTGTTTGTACCTAAATTATTATGCATAGTCTATGTGCACTGTGATTCGTCACTCTGACCGTGGCTGACTCGTGTTACAATTTGAAGAAGTTAACATCACTTGGATACATTTGTGGTCATGGTCAGTGCACATGCCAACTCTTTCAATGAATTGCACACAATAGCCAAACCAAGCCACCGGTTTTTTACCTTGTTTATACCTGCAAAGTCATGCGTAGTACATGTACACTCTAATTGGACACTCTTACTGTGGCTGACTCGTGTTACAAATCGTAGAAATTAAAGACACCTGGATACGTTTGTGGTCACGGTCAGTGGCACATGCCAACTTGGTCAAGACATTGTACACAATAGCCACACCGAGCCACCAGTATTCAACCTTGTTTGCACCTGCAATATCATGCCGTATACATCTGCATTGTGATTGGAAACTCTGACTGTGGCTGACTCATGTTATGATAAATAGAAGTTAATGTCACTTGGATACATTTGTGGTCATGGTCAGTTGCACAGGCCAACTTTGTCAAGGCATTGCACACAATAGCCAAACCAAGCCACCGGTTTTTTACCTTGTTTATACCTGCAAGGTCATGCATATCGCACGTGCACTGTTATTGGGCACTCTGATCGTGGCTGACTCGTGTTACAATTCGTAGAAGTTGAATTTGATAAATTTGTGGTCATGGTCAGTGGCACCTGCCAAATGTTTGAAGGCATTGCCCACAATAGCCATGCCAAGCCACTGGGTTTTTACATTGGTTATACTTGCAAGGTCGTGCATACTACATGTGCACTGTGATTGGGCACTCTTACCGTGGCTGACTCATGTTATGATTCATAGAAGTTAATGTCACTTGGATAAATTTGTGGTCATGGTCAGTGGCACATGCCAACGTTTTAAAGGCATTACCCACGATAGCCATGCCAAGCCACCAGGTTTTTATATTGTTTGTACCTGCAAGTTTATGTCTAGCAAACGTGCACTGTGATTGGGCACTCAGACCGCGGCTGACTCGTGTCATGATTCATAGCCGTTTAAGGTACATGGAAAATTTGTGGTCATGGTCAGTGGCACATGCCAACTTCGTCAGAGCATTGCGCACAATAGTCATGCCAAGCTACCTGGTTTTTACCTTGTTCATACCAGCAAGGTCATGCATAGTACATGTGCACTGTGATTGGGCACGCTGACTTTGGCTGACTCGTGTCATGCTTCATAGACGTTTAAGGTAATCGGATAATTTTGTGGTCATGGTCAGTTGCAAATGCCAACTTTGTCAAGGCATTGCTCACAATAGCCACACCAAGCCACCGGGTTTTCAACTTGTTTATACCTGCAAGGTCATGCATATTACACGTGCACTATGATTGGGCACTATGACCGTTGCTGACTCGTGTCACGATTCATAGAAGTTTAAGGTACTTGGATGATGATGATGATGATGATGGTGATGAGATGATTCATAGATTTAAAATGACTTGGTTCACTTTGTGGTCATGGTTAGTTGCACAGGCCAACTTTATCAAGGCATTGCCCTCAATATCCACACCAAGCCACCGGATTTTTACCTTGTTTGCACTTGCAAGGTCATGCATGTTAGATTTGCATTGTGATTAGGCACTCTGACTGTGGCTGACTCGTGTTACAATGCGTAGAAGTAAAAGTCACTTGGTACACTTTCTGGTCATGGTCAGTGGCACATGCCAATTTTGTCAAGGCATTACATACAATAGCCACATCAAGCCACCATTTTGTACCTTGTTTATGCCTGCAAGGTCATGCAGAGTACACGTGGCTGTGATTGGGCACTCTGACTGTGGCTGACTCATGTGATGATTCATACAAGTTAATGTCACTTCAAAAACTTTGTGGTCATGGTCAGTGGCACATGCCAACCTTTTCAAGGCATTGTGCACAATAGCCACACCGAGCCACCAGTATTCTACCTTTTGTATACCTGCAAGGTCATGCATAGTACATGTGCACTGTGATTGGGCACTCTTACTGTGGCTGACTTGTGTTACAATTCGTAGAAGTTCAAACTACTTGGTTAACTTTGTGGTCATGGTCAGTTGCACGTGCCAACTTTGTCAAGGCATTGTGCACAATAGCCACACCAAGACACCGGTTTTGTACCTTTTCTTATACCTGCAAGGTCATGCATAGTACATGTGCACTGTGATTGGGCACTCTGACCGTGGCGGACTCGTGTTACGATGCGTAGAAATTAAAGTCACTTGGTACACTGTGTGGTCATGGTCAGTGGCACATGCCAACTTTGTCGAGACATTACGCACAATAGCCACACCAAGCCACCAATGTTTTAACCTTGTTTATACCCGCAAGGTCATGCATAGCATATGTGAACTGTGATTGGACACTCTGACTGTGGCTGACTCATGGGGAGATTCATAGAAGTTAAAGTCACTTGGTATACTTTGTGGTCATGGTCAGTGGCAAATGCCAACTTTGTCAAGGCGTTGCGCACAAAAGCTACACCGAGTCACCGTGTTTTTACCTTGTTTATACATGCAAGATCATGCATAGTACATGTGCACTGACATTGGGCACTCTGACCGTGGCTGACTCATGTTTCAATTTGAAGAAGTTAAAGTCACTTGGTAAACTTTGTGGTCATGGTCAGTGGCACATGCCAACTTTGTCAAGGCATTGTGCACAATAGCCACACCGAGCCACCAGTATTCTACTATGTTTATACCAATAACTTATACGCATCGTAACACGAGTCAGCTACGGTCAGAGTGCCCAATCACAATGCAAATGTACTGTGCAAGACCTTGCAGGTATAAACACGGTAAAAGACCGGTGGGTTGGTGTGCCTATTGTGCGCAATGCCTTGACAAAGTTGGTCTGTGCCACTGACCATGACCACAAACGTATCCAAGTGACTTTAACTTATACGAATCATCACATGAGTCAGCCACAGTCAGAGTGCCCAATGACAGTGCACATGGACTATGCATGATCTTGCTGGTATGAACAAGGTAAAAAACCGGTGGCTTGGTACG
This sequence comes from Penium margaritaceum, assembly GCA_023375785.1. Lineage (NCBI taxonomy): Eukaryota > Viridiplantae > Streptophyta > Zygnematophyceae > Desmidiales > Peniaceae > Penium > Penium margaritaceum. The sequence goes on along the minus strand of SZWC01001596.1, from coordinate 120,056 downwards.
GCTATTGTGCGCAATGCCTTGACAAAGTTAGCCTGCTCCACTGTCCATGACCACAAAGTTTACCAAGTGACTTTAACTTCTACGCATCGGAACACGAGTCAGCCACGGTCAGATTGTCCACTCACATTGCACATGTAATATGCATTAATGTGCAGGTATAAACAAGGTAGAATACTGGTGGCTCAGTTTGGCTATTGTGCGCAATGCCTTGACAAAGTTAGCATGTGCCACTGATCATGACCACAAACGTATCCATGTGACTTTAACTTATACAAACCGTAACACGAGTCAGCCACGGTCAGAGTGCCCAATCATAGTGCACATGTACTATGCATGACCTTGCAGGTATAAGCAAGGTAAAAACCCGGTGGCTTGGCATGACTATTGTGGACAATGCCTTGGCAAAGCTGGCTTGTGCCACTGACCATGACCACAAAGTTGTCCAAGTGGCTTTAACTACTACGAATTGTAACACGAGTCAGCCACGGTCAGAGTGCCCAATCACAGTGCACATGTACTATGCATGACCTTGCAGGTATAAACAATGTTTAAAACGGTGTCTTGGTGTGGCTATTGTGCGCAATGCCTTGACAAAGTTGGCATGTGCCACTGACCATGACCACAAATTTATCCAAGTGACTTTAACTTCTGCAAATTTTAACACGAGTCAACCACGGTCAGAGTGCCCAGTCACAGTGCACGTGTACTATGCATGACCTTGCAGGTATAAACAAGGTAGAATATTGGTGGCTCGGTCTGGCTATTGTGCGCAGTGCTTTGAAAAAGCTGGCCTATGCAACTAACCATGACCACAAAGTTAACCAAGTGACTTGAACTTCTATACATCATCACATGAGTCAGCCACAGTCAGAGTGTCCAATCACAGTGCACGTGTGCTAGGCATAAACGTGCAGGTATAAACAATGTAAAACACTGGTGGCTCAGTGTGGCTATTGTGCGCAATGCCTTGACAAAGTTGGCATGTGCCACTGACCATGACCACAAAGTTTACCAAGTGACTTTAACTTGTACGCATCGTAACACGAGTCAGCCACGGTCATAGTGCCCAATCACAGTGCACATGTACCACGCATGACCTTGCAGGTATGAAAAGGGTAAAATGCCGGTGGCTTGGCATGGCTATTGTGCGCAATGCCTTGACAAAGTTGGCATGTGCCACTGACCATGACCACAAAGTTCAACTAGTAGATTGAACTTCTACGAATCATAACACGGGTTAGCCACGGTCAGAGTGCCCAATCACAATGCACATCTAATATGCATGATCTTGCAGGTATTAACAAGGTAAAAACTCGGTGGCTTGGTGTCGTTGTTGTGGGCAATGCCTTCACAGAGTTGGCCTGTACAACTAACCATGACCACAAATTTATCCAAGTGACTTTAACGTTTGTTAATCATGACATGAGTCAGCCACGTTAAGAGTGCCCAATCACAGTGCACGTGTGCTAGGCATAAACTTGGAGGTATAAGCAAAGTAAAATACCGGTGGCTTGGTGTGGTTCTTGTGGGCAATGCCTTGACAAAGTTGGCATGTGCCACTGACAATGACCACAACGTGAACCAAGTGATATTAACTTCTATGAATCATAACACGGGTCAACCACGGTCAGAGTGCCCAATCACAGTGCACGTGTACTATGCATGACCTTGCAGGTATAAACAAGGTAAAAACCCAGTGGCTTGGTGTGGCTATTGTGGGCATTGCCTTGACAAAGTTGGCCTGTGCCACTGACCATGACCACAGCGTGAACCAGGTGACATTAACTTCTATGAATCATGACACGAGTCAGCCACAGTCAGAGTACCCAATCACAGTGCACCTGTGCTATGCATAAACTTGCAGGTATAAGCAAGAAAAAAACCGGTGGCTTGGTGTGGCTCAAGGCGGCTTTTGTGCGCAGTGCCTTGACAAAGCTGGCATGTGCCACTGACCATGAGCACGCAGTTAACCAAGTAGTTTTAACTTCTACAAATCTTAACACGAGTCAGCCACGGTCAGAGTGCCCAATCACAGTGCACTTGTAGTATGCATGACATTGCAGGTATGAACAATGTATAAACCCAGTGGCTTGGTGTGGCTATTGTGCGCAATGCCTTGACAAAGTTGGCATGTGCCACTGACCATGACCACAAAGTGAAACAAATAGACTTAACTTCTACGGATCATAACACGAGTCATCCACTGTCAGAGTGCCCAATCACAGTGCACATATAATATGCATGACCTTTCAGGTATAAACAAGGTGAAAACCCGATGGCTTTGTGTGGCTATTGTGGGCAATGCCTTGACAAAGTTGGCGTGTGCCACTGACCATGACCACAAAGTGAACCAAGTGACTTTTACCTTTAGTGATCATAACACGCGTCAGCCACGGTCAGAGTGCCCAATCACAGTGCACGTGTGCTAGGCATAAACTTGCAGGTATACGCAAGGTATAATACTGGTGGTCGGTATGGCTATTGTGCGCGATGCCTTTAAAAAGTTGGCATGTGCCACTGACCATGGCCACAAAGTTAACAAAGTGACATTAACTTCTATGAATGATAACATGAGTCAGCCACGGTCAGAGTGTCAAGTTACAGTGCAGAGGTACTAGGCATGATCTTGCAGGTGCAAACAAGGTAGACTACTGGTGGCTTGCTGTGGATATTGTGCGCAATGCCTTGACAGAGTTTGCATGTGCCACTGACCATGGCCACAAAGTTTACCAAGTGATCTTAACTTCCACGCATCGTAACACGAGTCAGCTACGGTCAGAGTGTCCAATCACAGTGTAGATGTACTAGTCATGATCTTGCAGGTACAAACAATGTATAATGCTGGTGGCTCGGTGTGGCTATTGCGTGCAATGCCTTGACATAGTTGGTATGTGCCACTAACCATGACCACAACATTTACCAAGTGACTTTAACTTCCATGCATCGTAACATGAGCCAGCCACGGTCAGAGTGCCCAGTCACAGTGCACATGTACTATACATGACCTTGCTGGTGTGAACAAGGTAAAAAGCCGGTGGCTTGGAACGGCTATTGTGTGCAATGCCTTGATAAAGTTGGCAGGTGCCACTGACCATGACCACAAATTTATCCAAGTGACTTGATCTTCTATGAATTGTAACGTGAGTCTGCCACGGTCAGAGTGCACAATCACGGTGCATATGTACTATGCATGACCTTGCAGGTATAAACAAGTGTCAGAATGATGTTTCTATCAAGGCAAGACACCCAACGGGTTCAGCTCTAGGAGCTTTCTTGCTCCTCCTTTCTCAGAAATACCGAGCACTCTTAATAACGGTTAAAGCCTCAGCATGAACCACCTCGGTCCCATCATACACGAACCGTTGACGGTGAGAAATGACCAACGGCACGATAATGAGTAATCCCCTAATAAGCGGCCTGACCGCAAGCACGTCCGGCTAGTGCACAAGAAGCCGTTGCTTTCCTTTTTGTCTTGTTCTGTCCCTTATAAGGAGGATGTTCATTATCTCCTGGCTTAACCAGAACATTTCTATACATCCTGTTCCCTTTGGTTCTGCGGCTTCGCCACCGTGTTCTCGCTCTGCTCGCCTCTCGCTTCTATTGCCTTCGCCCACCTCTGTCTCCTCACGGCCCTTCGCTTTGCCACCCTCAACCTTTCTCTTCCGACGCCTTCCTCTCTTCGCTCTCAATATCTCTCATCTGCGCTCTGTCTACCTTGGAACTCCAGTGGATTGTGTCCTTCTGCGACTCTGTGACTAACTCCTTAGGCCCGCGCTCACCGCTTTGCCTCCATCACTCCACTACGTCACTTCTGCTTGCTTCACTGCATCTGCTTGCTTCTGCTCCTGCCGTTCCCGCTCATTGCATTCTTCTGACATGGTATCAGAGCATCAGGCAACATCACCTGGTGCCCCGTGACCTTGTCATCACTCAGCCGTCATCACTATCTCACGTCTTGAATCTGCACCCCTCCACCGCTGTCACCACTTCTTTCCACCTCGCCGCTTCATCAGCAGTAGACATCAGCAGCATCACTTGAAGTGCTCCTCACGCTGAAGCAACGGCTCGTCATCCTAAGGAAGCCCTGCGCCCATTTCGCACCCATGGCCAATAATCGGCACCAGCCAAAAGCAGCTCCTGAGTCTTCGCCGTCGTCAACTTCCAAGAAGCTTCTTGCCGCCCGCAAGCAGCTACCTCTCATCACCTTTGCCACCTCAAGTCCCCTCGCCTTTTTCACCTCCTCTCACCAGCCGCATCTGCTGCATCAGCCTCAACCTTCTCAGCTCCTAAGCATCCTTCTCTCGAGCCGCGTCCTCGCACGGCCTTCTCACATCATGAGCAGCAACAGCTTAACTCTCGTCGTCAGGATATCGGACACCACCAGTCTTCGTGCTCCGATTTCGAGCCAAATGGGGAACAAGCCGTCACTCTCCTGACATCAGCGAATCAGTGTCCCTGCTCGCCGCATGACGTCCGCCGCTGCAGCCAACTTCCTCTTGCAAACAGGACATCAGATACCGCCAGTCTTCCTGCCCGTCGGTCTCGGGCCAACCAGGGAACAAGCCGTCACTCTTCTGAAAGCAGAGCACTTGGTTACCGCATCTCGCTGCCATTCTCTCCCTGCCGCCATTCTTATCTTCCATCTCCATCACGCGCGCATCATCCTCACCAGCCTTTCCTTCGTTCATCTTTGCGTCATCATCACCTTCATCTCCAGCCCTCAGCCCTCCTCCTCATCCGTCTTCTTCGAGCCGCTCTCAGCATCATTCGTGCCTTCGTCTCATCAGTCTTCATCAGCCTTTGTCATCAGCGCACGTGGTTCCGCCCCTGCGCCCACTCAGCCATCAGCTGCCTCCGCCTCCTCCTATTTCGCTTCTGCATCGTCAGCTCGGCACAAGGATCCGCCCGGTCGCATCGCCCGCTTCGGAACGACCTGCGCCCGCGCAGAAAACATTTACAGTGCACGTGTTTTCGCCCCTACACCCACTCCTCTTTCATCAACTTCCGCTCGATCATCATCCGCATCTGCGACCAGCACAAGGACCTGCACGAGCTCACTGCCCGCATTGTAGCAGCCTGTACCCACGCCTTAAAAAGATTTCTCGCGGCGTGTTGGCTCCTGCCTTCCCCTCGCCGCATTCTACTCCTCTACTTCACAGCGCACGTGCTTCTGTCCCAACGCCCACTCCTATTTTATCAACATCCGCTTCATCATCATCCTCATCTGCGACCAGCACAAGGACCTACACGAGCACGCTGCCCGCTTTGCAGCAGCCTGCACCCACGCCGGCCAGCATATTTCTCGAGGCGCATTGACACCTGCCTTTCCCTTGCCGCATTCTACCCTTCTGATCAGCTGCGCACGAGGTTTTGCCCCTGCGCCCACTCATTTATCAGCCGGCTCCGCCTGCACCTGATCGCTTCCGTATCGTCCGCACGGCACAAGGATCCGCCCGGTTGCTTCGCTTGTCCTGCGACGACCTGCACTCACCCTTCCTTCCATCACCCTTTCTTCACCATCTACCTTCATCCCCTCTCTTCTCACCTACACTCACATCATGGACAGGCTGGCCGCTGCGTGGACCTCACTTCGTGTTCTTGGTCCCAATGCCAACAACATCCTCAGTTGGTCGGAGAGTGTCATTTCCAGTGCACAACGTATCTACATCAATGGGTACGAAGTGGCAGGAATGCTGCTTGGTAAATATGACCACCTCCACAGCAACCGACGTCATCCCAAGGACTACGACGCCACCTTCACTGCCATCTGGAATCTACTCAGAACGCGTCTCGGTATCATCTACCTCCGCATCGAACAACCAACTGACATTGGAGCTCAGCGATGGTACTGCCTGCTGCAATATGCATGGATGAGACGCTCCTGCTATCTCCACATCTGTTATGTGGACATTTGTCCCACTCTGCCAGACATCCCCAATCTCTTCTTCCTTCCAGAAGACGACAAGGGTGACGTCACAGCGACCAACGTCGACGAATGGCAGCAGATATTCTACAAAAAGCTGAAACCATATTACATCTTCCACTTTTCCATTGTGAGGTCTCTTCTGGAGAGACCACTCTAGAGTCCCAACGACGACGACAGCCCCGACGACTTTCCACCTCAACTTGAGCTGTTTAACACATAACTCAGACGCGGGCTTCGCACAATTGTCGACCCTACCCTACACTTTCTCCTGGCCAAGCATGACCGCAACAACTCACCCCTCATGTGGCACGGCCTTACTACCCACCGTGGAGGGTCGGTCACGTGCGACTCACTGGGAAACTGGAGAGATTTTCTGCCTTGACAGATTCAATGGAGGTGTCAGAATGATGTTTCTGTCGAGGCAGGACACCCAACGGGTTAAGCTCCAGGAGTTTTCTGGCTCCTCCTCTCTCGGAAATACCGATCACTCTCAATAACGGTTCAAGCCTCAGCATGAACCACCTCGGTCCCATCATACACAAACCGTTGACGGTGAGAACCGACCAACAGCACGATACCAAGTAATCCCCCATTAAGTGGCCCGACCGCAAGCACGTCCGGCTAGTGCACAAGAAGCCGTTGCTTTCCTTTTTGTCGTGTTATGTCCCTTATAAGGAGGATGTTCATTCCCTCCTAGCTTCACCATAACAGTTCTATTCATCCTGTTCCCTTTGGTTCCGCGGCTTTCCCGCCGTGTTCTTGCTCTGCTCGCCTCTCGCGTCCATTGCCTGCGCCCACCTCTGTCTCCTCACGGTCCTTCGCTTCACCATCCTCAACCTTTCGCTTCCGACGCTTTCCTCTCTTCGCTCTCAAGTTCTCTCATCTGCGTGTTGTCTACCTTGGAACTCCAGTGGCTCGCATCCTTTCGCGACTCTGCGACTAACTTCTGACGCCTGACACGCCCCGCCGAAACAGCCTTCACCAGCAACCGCCTTCGCAACAGCGGGAACATCAAATCCCAGTCACAAACAATCCTCCTCACCAGCATCCCACGTGAAAATGACATCCGTCAGATGTGTATGGATACTGCTGAGGAACGGTGCTCCTCACGGCAACCACCTGCACCCCACCACCAGAAGCAGCACTCGGTCATCACAGCATCAGCAGTTCTATCCGCCAGAACATCCAGCAGTTATCCGCCTCCCTCAGCACCGGACTCCGTGCTGACAGCATCACTGAACGGTGTATGGGCACCATTTGGTACAACTGCACCTCACTAAAAGAGTGAAGCAGCATTCTCAGCTTCCGCGCATCCAGGAACAGCATCCCCTTGTACAACAGTAGCAGCACTTCATCACCAGCGATCTCCTCCGAGCTCCATCTTGTCTTCGTCTCGGTAGCCCGTCTAGCATATGCCTCGCCTCAGCAAAGGATCCAACGACCTCACCAGCTATCAGATCTGTTCTACTGCATCCACAAAAGCAAAATATCATCACCTCTTTCTCCAAAGTCAGAATGAGCACGACTTTCCACCTATGTCATGGATGGCGTCCGCCAGACTGTTTTTTCCCGAGTCAACAAGATTTTACTGCAAGGACTCCGCCATATTGTCTCATGGGCTACTACACTGGTCACTTTCAGTTTTGAACTCCATGCTGAGACACTATTCCTACCTCATCCCTCATCCCAAAACACAACATCCACCATACCGCAGCAGCAACGTCTTCACTTCGTCGACCAAGGCATCACTGTCAGTTTTACCAATATTCACTTTGCACCTCTCTCTGGACAGAGCATCACTCCTGCTCCTCTTTGTCTCTGTGCACGCTGCTCCACCCTCTCCACGTGGCATCAGAACTCTCAAGTGACATCAGCTACCAGCATTCACCAAGGCCTGACCACTCTTCTCATCAACATCCCGTTCTTCAAAAGCATTGCTGCTCTTCTCCATGACCTCACCCTCCTTCGCCTTTGGGTTTATTGTGCCTCGGGTCTCTTTGCCTCCACTTTCCTTCTTCATGCACTGTATCTCGCTTCTTTCCTACCTGCTGTCTTCCATGCCATCACCAGCACAATTCAAACCATCATTGAGCACTACCTCAGCACTGTTCCATCTTATTTTGCACTCACTACTCTCTACCAGTGGTTCTCACATGATCCAACCTCCTTCAGCTTCCTGGATCTGCCAAGAAGCAACCCGTCTCTCATCACCACTTCCAACCACACACAAGCACAAGCAACCTCTCACAATCATGAGTCACACTCCAAGTACGCGCATCTCATACACACCAAGCTATCACCACATGTCATCACATGCTCGTCTCTGTCCAGCTCTTGCACCAACCTCCCATCTCAGCCTTCAACCTGCATCTCCTCTCAGCGCCGCACGCATACCACCACAATCAACCACGATGCCGCTTCATCCCTGATGCCTTCCCTGGCCTTGGTGTCCCAGTTTTCTCTTCTCTCACCTGCCCTGCACACTTCCTTTCTCTCAGAGGACTCTCGTTGTAGTAACACCTTGTTCAATGCACTCCTTGTCATGCATCTTCATTCCAGATCTCCAGATTGTCTGTCATTTCCGTTTGTCTGGGCGACATCTTTCCTTGCTAACCTCCCCTCTCAGTCCCCAGTGGACTGCTTCTTACTACCCCAATGCCTCTGAGATTATTCACCCCAGGACTCATATAGACTCTCACTTCACAGTCTTCCACTTTCACAAGTCATATCATTCTCGTGTGATTCATTTCCCCTGTCTTTTGCACTCCAGCATCACTACAACGTGTCACCGTCACCCTCAGTCCAAGACACTGTCCAAACTCCCATCATCATCCCAGCATACACTCCACCACTACTTGGTCTTCCTTTTTGGTCCCACTGCTTCACTCCTCCTCATGTTGATCACATTGTGACATTCCGGGAGGCTGTTGGAAACAATTCTCAATGTCAATTGGCATCCTCGTGGTCGTTGTTGTCAAACATCCCACACGGCCACAATGTCCAATTGCCCCTTCCGAGGAAATTCCAGGGAACCTGGTTCACGTCCGCCTGTTGCATCCCAGCAACCGCGAGAGGCTCAACAGCCTGGTTTGGCAGCGGTCAGATGAGCTTCACTGTCACAGCCTCTAGTGATCGCGCCCCTATCGGACAATCCATCCGAACCGTCCGATGTGACTGGAGACCGACGGTGAAACCCGCCGCTCCCGCCAACGAAGCAAAACAACCGCAGCCCGGTCCCCGCGTACCAACAACACAACAGGACTGGCGGGTCCGTCTCGGAGTGGCGCCACAAGCTCCAGGAACACCAAAGGCATCACCAGCTGCCAAAGCATAAGCACGTCTGCGGCTTCTACTCTCGCATCGCCCACCGTAGCCAAAGGACTCCTAGCTAGGACAAGCACTAGGACTACTTTAAACGTTATTGTACTTGCATGCAATAAGTTAACCCTTGTGGTTCAATCAGGTCTCCGTGCCTTTCTTGCCTCCATCAATCAATGCTTCTGTTCATGCCCGCGCTTGTGGCTGTGGCGTCCTCTTTGTTCATTATCGCATGTGCCCGCCTTCCGGCTGCGGCACACTTACTCCATTTGTCAGTGTAGTGAGCCCGGGTTTCCTGACTCTGCGGCCTCACACTATCATGCGTTCCGCTCCGCTGGTTCGTCTTCACTCACTCGCGGCCCACACATAGTTGCTGTGGCTCGCCCCGCTGGCTTACCCGCATCATAGTGCTGTGGTCTTCTCTTACGCAATCATCATCGGCCCGCCTTCACTGCGCTGCGGCCCCTACCTCCTTCATCGTGCACGCACCTTCGGTGCTGCACCCACGCCAAGTACTCACAATCTTCTACCAGCCGTGTTTCCTGAATTCCATCTCTTATGTCAACATCATCATGCTGACATGAGTGATGCTGCGGCACAGTCTAGGACGTAGCCCGCGCTTTGGCGCTGCGGCTCGCCCCACAAGCTCGCCCGCGCCTCAGGAATGCACCAGACTCTATCCTCTAGTTCATCAGTGAGAATGTGGCCTCCTCCAAAATACTGACAGCTTTTACCTGCAAGGTCATGCATAGTACATGTGCATTGCAATTGGGCACTCTGACTGTGGATGACTCGTGTTACAGTTCGTATAAGTTAAAGTCACGTGGATACGTTTGTCGTCATGGTCAGTGGCACATGCCAACTTTGTCAAGGCATCACGCACAATAGCCGCACTGAGCCACCAGTGCTTTACCTTGTTTATACCTGCAAGTTTATGCCTAGCACACGTGCACTGTGATTGGGCTCTCTGACCATGGCTGACTCGTGTCATGATTCATAGCCGTTTAAGGTACTTGGATAAGTTTGTGGTCATCGTCAGTTGCACATGCCAAATTTGTCAAGGCATTGCGCACAATAGCCACACCGAGCCACCAGTATTCTACCTTGTTTGTTCCACCAAGATCATCCATAGTACATGTGCACTGTGATTGGGCACTCTGACCGTGGCTGACTCGTGCTACAATCTGTAGAAGTTAAAGTCACTTGGACAAAGTTGTGATCATGGTCAGTGGCACATGCCAACTTTGTCAAGGCATTATGCACAATAGCCACACCGAGCCACTAGTATTTTACCTTGTTTATACCTGCAAGGTCATGCCTAGTACACGTGCACTGTGATTGGGCAGACTGAACGTCACTGACTCGTGTCATGATTCATAGCTGTTTAAGGTACTTGGATGAATTTGTGGTCATGGTCAGTGGCACAGGCCAACTTGTCAAGGCATTGCGCACAATAGCCATGCCAAGTGACCGGTTTTTTCCCTTGTTCATACAAGCAAGGTGATGCATAGTACATGTGCACTGTGATTGGTAACTCTGACCATGGCTGACTCCTGTTACGATTCGTAGAAGTTAAAGTGACATTAACTTCTACGAATTCGTAGAAGTTAAAGTGACTTTAACTTCTACAAATCGTAACATGAGTTAGCCACTACTTGCATTCTAGTTGCGCCCTACTTGCGCCCTACTTGCAGTATGGTACTTGCGCAACTAGGGCGCAAGTAGGGCAACTAGGGCGCAAGTAGGGCGCAACTAGAAAGCAAGTAGGGCACAACTATGGCACAAGTAGGGCTCAAGAAGGGCCCAAGTAGGACGTAGTTAGGGCACAACTAGAGCGCAACTAGGGCGCAAGTAGGGCACAAGTAGCTCACATATAGGACACAACTAGGACGCAACTAGGGTGCATGTAGGGTGCAAGTAGGGCGCAACTAGGGCGTAACTAGGGCACAACTTGAGCATAGCTAGTTCCTAACTGAGGCGCAACTAAGGCGCAACTAGGGTGAAAGTCGGGCGTAAATAGGACGTAAGTAGGGCGCGAGTAGGGCGCAAGTAGGGTGCAATTAGGACGCAAGTACGGTACATCTAGGGCACAACTAGGGCGTAACTAGGGCGCTACTAGGGCGCAAGTAGGGCGCAACTAGGGAGAAAGTAGCACGCAACTAGGGTAAAACTAGGGTGCAACCAGGACGTAAGTACGGCACAAGTAGGGCGTAACTAGGGACGCAACTAGGACGCAATTAGGGCGCAAGTAAGGCGCAACTAAAGAGCAACTAGGGCACAACTATGACGCAACTATAATGCAACTAGGACGTAGCTCGTGCCCAACTGAGGTGCACCTTGGACCCAACTAGGGTGCCACTAGGGTGCAACTAGGGCGCACGTAGGGTGTAAGTAGGGCGTAAGTAGGGTGCAACTAGTGCATATATAGGACACAACTAGGGCGTAACTAGTGCACAACTAGGGCGCAAGGATGGCGCAACTAGGACGAGGGTAGGACGTAAGTAGGATGTAAGTAGGGCACTACTAGGGCATAACTAGGGCGGAACTAGGACACAACTAGGGCGCAACTAAGTTATAAATAGTGCCCAACTGAGGGGCAACTACGGGGCAACTAGGGCGCAGCTAGGAAGCAAGTAGGATGCAGCTAGGACACAACTAGGGTGCAACTAGGGTGCAACTATGGCGTAGCTAGTGCCCAACTGAGGCGCAACTAGGGCGCAACTAGGGTGCATCTATTGTGCAAGTAGGGCTTGTCAGAAGATTGCACGTGCTGCCGTGGAGTGGACGTGGTCACAGGGACGAGCGTTTCAATGGTGGACAGAAGCACGAGCAGAAGCAACGCGGTAATGATGAGAATAGGAGGAAGCGGAAGCGAATGACGATGCAATATGATGAGGAGAGGCCTGGGCGCAGCACCGAAGGTGCGAGCACTGGGATCTTGTTAGGAAAAGGGTGGACGCAGCACTTTGTAGGGAGGGCAGAAGCTTCCTTGAAGGTGCGGGTGTTGCTGACGTATGAGTGACGTTTGACAGAAGGAAAAGGGCGCAGTGCGCGAGCACCGGCGCTGAGCTGAGATTGAGAGCAAAGGGACTGGAGGCGGCCCAAAGGGCGAGCCTGAAGGAGAATCCAATGGATTGACTATAGACTGAAGTACAAGCAATACAAATAGGAAAGGTCTAACCTAGCGCGCTTCGTCGAGCGGGCATAGAGGTGGCGGCTTGGGCAAGTGCGAGAGCAGGAAGCGCCTCGAGACCACGATTCGGCTTTGCTAGCCGTACGCATAGGGGAGTGGTGAGTGCAGGCACGATCTTCGCAGGTGTGTTTTGCCTGGGCCGTTGTGGTATGAGGCCGTTGGTTTTGGTCTTGGCGAGGCTCGCACAGTTGTCGGTCATGAGACTGTTGGGATGTTGATCGTGTGACACCGGAGATGAACCTGCATTGTCACTCTTTATTTTCTCAGTGGCTGCAACCCTTGAAGCGATCTCCAAGATAATATCCGACAGGGCGCAACTAGGGCGCAAGTAGGACGTCACTAGGACACAAGTAGGGCGCAAAAAGCGTGCAACTAGGGCGTAACTAGGGCACAACTAGGGCGCAACTAGGGCATAGCTATTGTCCAAACGAGGCCCAACTAGGGCGTAACTAGGACGCAAGTAAGATGCAACTAGGTCGCAACTAGAGCGTAACTATGGTCCCAGAAGGGCGCAAGCATATCACAACAACGGCGCAACTAGGGTGCAACTACGTTGCAAGTAGGGCGCAAGTATGGAGCAAGTAGGGTGCAACTATGGCGCAACTAGGGTGTAACTAGGGCGAAAGTAGGGCGCAACTAGGGCGCAACTAGGATGCAACTATGGCGCAAATAGGGCGCAACTAGGGTGCAAGTAGGGCATAACCAGGGTGCAACTAGGGTGCACCTAGAGCGCAACTAGGGCACAAGTAAGGCACAACTAGGGTGCAAGTAGGGCGTAACTAGGGCATAGCTAGTGCTCATCTGACGCACAACTAGGGCACAACTAGGGCGCAAGTCGGGTACAACTAGGACGCAAGTAGGACGCAACTTGGATGCAAGTAGGACACAATTAGGATACAACTACGGCATAGCTAGGGCACAGATAGGGTGGAGCTAGTGCCAAACAGAGGCGCAACTAGGGCGCAACTAGGGCGCAAGAATGGAGCAACGAGGGCACAAGTAGGGCGTAACTAGGGCGCAAGTAGGTTGCAGTGAGGACACAACTAGGGCGCAACTAGGGCGTAAGTAGGGTGCAACTAGGGTCCAACTAGGACGCAACTAGGGCGTAGCTTGTGCCCAACTGAGGCGCAACTAGGGTGCAACTAGGGTGTAAGTACGGCGGAAGTAAAGCGCAAATAGGGTGCAAGTAGGGTGCAACTAGGGTGAAACTACGACGCAACTAGGGTGTAGCTAGTTCCCAACTGAGGCGCAACTAGGCGCAACTAGGGCGGAACTAGGGTGCAACCAGGGTGCAAGTAGGGCGTAAGTAGGGTACAACTAGGGCGCAACTAGGGCGCAACTAGGGCGCAACTAGGGTGCAACTAGGACGTAGCTAGTACCTAACTAAGGCGTAAATAGGGTGCAACTAGGGCGCAACCAGGGCATAGCTAGTGTCCATCTAAGGTGCAACTATGGCACAACTAGGGGGCAATTTGGGTGCAACCAGGGCACAACTAGGGTGCAAGGAGGGTGCAAGTAAGGCGCAAGAAGGGCGCTACGAGGTTGCACCTACGGCGTAACTAGGGCGCAATTAGGACTCAAGTAGGGTACAAGTAGGGTGCAACTAGGATGCAATTGAGCGCAACTAGGGTGCAACCAGGGCACAACTAGGACGTAGCGTGTGCCCAACGGAGACACAACTAGGGCACAACTAGGACGTAACTAGGGCGCAAGTAGGGTGCAAGTAGGGCGCAACTAGGACGCAACTAGGGTGCAACTAGGGCGTAGCTAGTGCCGAGCTGAGGTGCAACTAGGGCGCAACTAGGTCGCAACTAGGGTGCAACAAGGGTGCAACAAGGGCGCAAATAGGGCGTAAGTAGGGTGCAACTAGGACGCAACTAGGGCGCAACTAGGGCGTACCTAGTGTCCAACTGAGGAACAACTAAAGTGTAACTAGGGTTCGACTAGGGTGCAAGTAGGGCGCAACTAGGGGGCAAGTAGGCGCAACTAGGGCACAGATAGGATGCAATTAGGGTGCAACTATGATGCAGCTCAAACGCAACTAGGGCGTAAGTAGGGCGTAGCTAGTGTCTAACTGAGGTGTAACTAGGGTGCAAGAAGGACGCCAGTAGGGTGTAACCATGGCGCAAGTATGGTACAAATAGGGCACAAGTAGGGTGCAAATAGGGTGCAACTAGAGCTCAAGTAGGACGAAAGTAGGACGCAACTATGGCGCAACTAGGGCGCAACTAGGAAGCAACTAGGGCGTAAGTAGGGTGCAACTAGGGTGCAACTAGGGTGCAACCAGGGCGCAACTAGGGCGTAGCTAGTGCCCGACTGAGGCGCAACTAGGGCCCAAGTCTGGCCAACTAGGACGCAAGTAGGGCGCAATTAGGGCGCAAGTAGGATGCAAGTAGGGTGCAACTAAGGTCCAATTAGGACGCAACTAGGGTGCACCTAGGACGTAGCTAGTGCCCAGCTAAGGCGCAACTAGGGCGCAATTAGGGAGCAAGTATGGTGCAAGTAGGGTGCAAGTAGGGTACAACTAGGGCACAATTTGGGCGCAACGAGGCTACAACTAGGGGGCAACTAGGGTGTAAGTAGGGTGCAAGTAAGGCGCAACTAGGGCGTAACTAGGGTGCAACTAGGGCACAACTAGGGCGCACGTAGGGTGCAAGTAGGGCACAAGTAGGGTGCAATTAGGGCACAACTAGGGTGCAACTAGGGCACAACAAGGGTGCAACTAGGGCGCAACTAGGGCGCAAGTAGGACGCAACTAGGGCGCATCTAGGGCACAACTAGGACGCAACTTGTTCGTAGCTAGTGCCCAACTGAAGAGCAACTACGACGAAACTAGGGTACAACTAGGGCACAAGTAGGGCGCAACTAGGGTGCAAGTATGGCGCAACTAGGACGCAAGTAGGGCGCAAGTAGGGCACAACTAGGAGGCATCTAGGATGCAACTAGGGTGCAACTAGGGCGTAGCTAGTGCCCAACTGAGGCGCATTTAGGGCGCAACTAGGGCGTAAGTTGGGTGCAGCTAAGGCGCAAGTAGGAAGCAACTAGGGCGCAACTAGGGGGCAACTAGGGCGCAACTAGGGCCCAAGTAGGGTGCAAGTAGGACACAACTAGGGCACAACTAGGACGCATCTATGGCGTAAGCAGGGTGCAAGTAGGAAACAACTTGGCCGCAACTAGGATATAACTAGGGTGTAACTAGGGCGCAAGTAGGGCGCAAGTACGGCACAAGTAAGGCGCAACTAGGGTGTAACTAGGGCAAAACTAGGGCGCAAGTAGGGCGCAAGTAGGGCTTAACTAGAATGCAAGTAGGGCACAACAATAGCGCAAGTAGGGCGCAAGTAGGACACAAGTAGGACGCAGTTAGGGCACAGCTAGAGCCCAACTAGGGTACAAGTAGGACGCAATTAGGTCACAACTAGGACACAACTAGGGTGCAACTAGGGCGCAAGTCGGGTGTAAGTAGAACGCAACTAGGGCATAGCTAGTGCCCAACTGAGCCGCAACTAAGGTGCAACTAGGGTGCAAATCGGGCATAAATAGGACGCAAGTAGGGTGCAAGTAGGGCGCAAGTAGGACGCAATTAGGACGCAACTAGGGTGCAACTAGGGCACAACTAGGGCGCAACCAGGGTACAACTAGGATGCAACTAGGGCGCAACTAAGGCAAAACTAGGACGCAACTAGAATATAACTAGGGTGCAACAAGGGTGCAAGTAGGGCGCAAGTAGGGCGCAACTAGGGACGCAACTAAGGCGCAAGTAGGACACAAGAATGGCGCATCTAGGGATAAACTAGGGTACAACTAGGGCGCAACAAGAACGCAACTAGAGCGTAGCTTGTTCCCAACTGAGGCGCACCTAGGACACAACTAGGGTACAACTAGGGCGCAACTAGGGTGCAAATACGGCGTAAGTAGGGTGTAAGTAGGGTGCAACTAGAGCACAACTAGGGTGTAACTAGGGCGTAACTAGGGCACAAGTAGGGTATACGGAGGACGCAACTAGGGCGCAAGTAGGGTGCAAGTAGGGTGCAACTATGACGCTACTAGGACACAACTAGGGCGCAACTAGGGCGCAACGATCATTTCGCAACTAGGCCGTAGCTAGTGTCCAACTGAGGCGCAACTAGGGGGCAACTAAGGCGCAACTAGGAAGCAATTAGGGCAAAACTAGTGTGGAACTAGGGTGCAACTAGGGCGTAGCTAGTGCCCAGCTGAGGTAGAACTAGGAAGCAACAAGGGTGCAACTAGGGCGCAACTAGGGCACAAGTAGGGCACAAATAGGGCGCAACTATGGCGTAACTTGGGCACAACTAGGGCGCAACTAGGGCCCCCTGAGGCGTAACTAGGCCCCAACTAGGGCGCAAGAATGGTGCAACTAGGGCGCATCTGGGGCGCAACTAGGACCCAAGAAGGGTGGAAGTAGGGCACAACTAGGGCGCAACTAGGGTGTAACTAGGGTGCAAGTAGGGCGCAAGTATGTAGCAAGTAGGGTTCAACTATGGCGCAACTAGGGTGCAACGAGGGCGTAGCTCGGGTGTAGCTAGTACTCAACTGAGGCGCAACAAAGGTGCAAATAGGGTGCAAATAGGGTGCAACTAAGGCGCAAGTAGGATGCAATCATGGCGCAAGTAGGGAGCAAGAAGGGTGCAAGTAGGGTGTAACTATGGGTGCAACTTGGATGCAACTAGGGCACAACTAGGGCGCAAGTAGGGTGCAAGTAAGGTGCAACTAGGGTGCAACTAGGGTGCAACTACGGCGCAACTAGGGCGTGAATAGGGCATAGCTAGTGCCAAACTGAGGTGCAACTAGGGCGCAACTAGGGCGCTAGTAGGGCGCAACTAGGGCGCAAGTAGGGCGCAACTAGGACGCAAGTAGGGTGCAGTTAGGGCGCAACTAGGACGCATCTAGGGAATAAGTAGGGTGCAACTAGGACGCAATTAGGGTGCAACTAGGGCGTAACTAGGGTGTAACTAGGGCGTGAGAAGGGTGTAAGTGGGACGCAACTAGGGCGTAACTAGGGCGCAAGCAGGGTGCAAGTAGGGCGCAACTAGGGCGTAACTAGTGTGCAACTAGGGTGTAGCTAGTGCCCAACTGAGGCGCAACTAGGGCGCAACTAGGATGCAAGTCGGACGTAGCTAGGACGCAAGTAGTGCATAACTAGGGCGCATTCAGGGCACATATAGGGTGCAACTAGGGCACAACTAGGGTGCAACTAGGGTACAACTAGGGCACAAGTAGGATGCAACTAGGTGCAACTTGGATGCAACTAGGGTACAACTAGGCCGCAACTAGGGTGCAAGTAGGACGCAAGCAGGGCACATCTAGGGCATAGTTAGGGCACAAGTAGGGCACAAGTAGGGCGCAACTAGGTTGCAACTAGGGCGCAACTAGGGCGCAACTAGGGAGTAGCTCGTGCCCAACTGAGGCGCATCTAGGACGCAACTAGGGTGCAACCTGGGTGCACCTAGGGTGTACGTAGGACGTGAGTAGGACGTAAGTAGGGTACAACAAAGGCACAACGAGGGTGCAGCTAGTGTGTAGCTAGTGCCCTACTCAGGAGCAACTAGGGAGCAACTAGGGTGCATGAAGGGCACAACTAGGGCGCAAGGTGGGCGCAACTAGGGCGTAAGTATGGCACAAGCAGGGCAGAATTAGAGCGAGTGGTTGCAAGTAGTTGGGAGTGGTTGTGAGTGGTTGTGAGTGGTTGCGAGTGGTTGAGTGGTTGCGAGTGGTTGCGAGTGGTAGCGAGTGGTTGCAAGTGGTTGCGAGTGGTTGCGAGTGGTTGCGAGTGGTTGCGAGTGGTTGCGAGTGGTTGCGAGTG
>SZWC01001596.1:82057-93785 GCA_023375785.1 Penium margaritaceum | reverse complement strand
GAGTGGTTGCGTGTGGTTGCGAGTGGTTGCGAGTGGTTGCGAGTGGTTGCGAGTGTTTGCGAGTGGTTGTGAGTGGTTGCGTGTGGTTGCGAGTGAATGCGTGTGGTTGCGAGTGGTTGCGAGTGGTTACGAGAAGTTGTGAGTGGTTGCGAGTGGTTGCAAGTGGTTGTGAGTGGTTGTGTGTGATTGCGAGTGGTTGCGAGTGCTTGCCAATGGTTGTGAGTGGTAGTGACTGGTTGTGAGTGGTTGCAAGTAGTTGCAAGTGGTTGTGAGTGGTTGCGAGTGGTTGCAAGTCGTTGCGAGTTCTTGCAAGTGGTTGCAAGTTGTTGCTGTCAGAAGATTGCAGGTGTTGTCGTGGAGTGGATGCGGTCACAGGGACGAGCGTTTCAATGGTGGACAGAAGCACGAGCTGAAGCAAAGCGGTAATGACAATAAGAGGAGGAAGCTAAAGCGAATGAAGATTCAAGATGATGAGGAGAGGCGTGGGCGCAGCACCAAATGTGCGAGCATTGAGATCTGTTTAGGAATAGAGAGGACGAAGTACTTTGTGGGAAGGGTGGAAGTTTCCTTGAAGGTGCGGGCGTTGCTGACGTATGAGTGACGTTAGACAGAGGGAAGAGGGCGCAGTGCGCGAGCACGGGCACTGAGCTAAGATTGAGGGGCAAAGGGACTGGAGGTGACCCAAAGGGCAAGCCTGAAGGAGAATCCAATTGATTGATTATAGACTAAAGTACAAGCAATACAAATATGAATGGTCTAACCTAGCGTGCTTCGTCGAGCGGGCATAGGGGTGGCGGCTCGGGCAAGTGCAAGAGCAGGAAGCGCCTCGAGACCACGATTCGGCTTTGCTATCCGTACGCATAGGGGAGTGTTGAGTACTGGCACGATCTTCGCAGGTGCGTTTTGTCTGGGCCGTTGTGGTATGAGGCCGTTGGTTTCAGTCTTGGCGAGGCTCACACAGTTTTTGGTCGTGAGACCGTTCGGATGTTGATCGTGTGACTCCGAAGATGAACCTGCATTGTCACTCTTTATTTTCTCAGTGGCTGCACCCCTTGAGGCAATCTCCGAGATAATATCCGACACCCCCCTTAGATCGGGAGAGGGGTACAAGCCTTGAATGGTAGGCCTGCAAGTCCTGCTCCTGTGGAGTGCAGCACAGAGAGAGCTTGGGAGGTTTTGGAGGAGGTGGGTGCCTCAGTACCAGGTTGTATAGGGAGGGGAGAAAACCTGGGCGATGCAGTAGTTTTTTAGTACAGTCGGTGAGTGCAGTGGCTGAGGGATCGTCAGTGAGGGGGAAGGAACAGTTTGTCAGTAGTGTGGAGGGAAGTTCAGTCGAGTTGCAGTGAGGTAGTGTGGGCTTGCAGTAGGAAGTCGAGTGGTTCTGATCACTTACCCATACAGTTCTCGGACTCGGGCCATACTTGGATCTGCATAAGTTATGGGTGGTGATAACTCTGCGAAGGCAGACAGTCCAGATCTGTGAGGTCATGTGATGCATTTTCATGAAGTGGTCTGCGTCCTCCAGGAGGCGGTTGATGAGAAGATTGCTGTGAGCGGGAGTCGCGGTTCGCAGTGTGCTGTGAGTCATGCAGTAGTCTGTGAGAAAGATGTGAAGGGGTGCGTAAGCAGTGTTGGGAAGAATGAGGCGAGGTGGTCGATCAAAGTGCTTGGTCTGTTGTTTTAGCCAATCCCTAAGTGCAAGAACAGCCCCGGTCAATGTGCGTAGGGAGAGGATAGTGCAGTGCTGTGAGTATTGATCGTGAATGAAGAGGAAGTAGCTGTGACGAGCAGTGGAGTATGTAGATGGAGGCTGGATTTGAGCGATGTGCAGGGAGTCAAAGCTACACAGAGAGGGGTGAGAGGAGAGAGGAGGAGAGGAGGACACGGTGTACATCTCAAGACCATACTCCTCAGATCCAATATTTGACACAGGCTCAACAACTCCTAGCATGAAAGCATTGTTAGGAGCAATATTCACAACAGTAGGGATGGCAGGAGAAGATGAGGTTTCCATGTTGTTGGCTGGGGTGGAACGCCAGCTTGAACTTCCCATCCGGTTGTAGTAGCGTTGACGACGCTCCTGCGCCCAGTTGGGTTGCTCGCCATAAGACTTGCCGGGGTTTTGATCCAGCCACTCATCGGTAGCGCGATGATCGCAGACATGAGGCGAAGTGGTTGCGACTGCCACACTTGGTTCTCTTGAACAGACCATGGCGGATGGTGTAGGAGCAGGCGGGGAAGCGGTTGAACATGCGGTTGTCAGTAGTGGCGGCCATGGTTTCAAACGAGTTGGTGGCAATGGTAGTCGCGCGTGCTTGCTTAGCGACATAGTCCTGTTCTGCTGCCATGAGCTTGGGGCTGATGACAACGATGGTCAGTTAGTCAAAAGGCAGCTGCAGTAAGATTTGACGGATTATATCATACTGACCAGGGAGGCTAGAGATGATGCCGGTGCAGACAACAGTAGGAGGAAGATCAATTTTCATTTCTTTGAGATCGCGAGCGATGGTGGTGACGGCTGCAATGTAACTGCCAATGTTGGTGTGGACGGCGAAGGGCACAGAGAAGAGTGACATGATCTTGATTCTGCAGGCGGTGGAGGTGTTGTTGCTGAAGCGATCTTCAAGGGCTTTCCACACTTTGTGAGTCTTGCAGCCAAGAGTGCGGATGTCTTCATGCAGCTCAGGAGAGGAGGTGGTCATGATGGTCATGAGGGCGGTGCTGTTGGCAACTTCCCAGGAGGCGTGGATGATGGTGGTTGTAGGGGCAACAGGAACAGAGGAGGAAGAGGCATTTGAAGGAGCGGGGTGAGATACAGATCCACCAGAGGGGTCTCCACTGAGAGTGGTTGATGCAGTTGCAGTTGAGGAGGAGGATGTGGCGTCAGGAGGTTCTATCCTGGTGTGAGTGTTAGTAATCAGATGGCTGAGGGTAACTCCCTCGACCTTCTGTGTTCCGAAGAAGAGTGACACCGAGTAGCTTCATAGTTTGTAGTTGCTGGTTCCATCCGGCTTTATAGTTAGCTTGGGAAAGCCAGTCTGAGTGAGGGTGGATGCCATGATGGAGTCGATGATAAGGCGGCAAAACTGAGGTGGACAGCTGGCGGTGCGGGATATCTTTTCTTAAGACGATGATTTTGCTGAGGTGATGAGAGTGGGCGGATGACTTTGGGCAAGGGGGAGAGCAATACCAGAATGACGGTAATGATGAGTACGATGGCGGAAATGCTACTGCGGAGGGAGATGTGGATGGGTGCAAGGTCAGAACCACGTGCACTGGCGACGGAGATGATGAAGGAGCGGATGTTTTTTTGCTCATATGATAAAGTGGGTGCAGGGGCAGAGCCTCGTGCGTGAAGTTACCAAGAGGAAGTGGAACGGTCCTGCCACAACACCTTAGTCAGAAGGACCGCTGCCACCACAGTTCTTCTGGCGACCACAGTTCTTCGAGGAGGAGACGTGCAATGGAAGTAGGAGTGGGTGCGGCCGATAGTGGCGAGCACGAAGGAGCCAGGGGTGTTACTTGCGCTCTGATACCATGTCAGAAGATTGCAGGTGCTGCCGTGGAGTGGACGCGGTCACAGGGACGAGCGTTTCATTGGTGGACAGAAGCACGAGCAGAAGCAAAGCGGTAATGACGATAAGAGGAGGAAGCGGAAGTGAATGACGATGCAAGATGATGAGGAGAGGCCTGGGCGCAACACCGAAGGTATGAGCACTGAGATCTTGTTAGGAAAAAAAGTGGACGCAGTACTTTGTGGGAAGGGTGGAAGCTTCCTTGAAGGTGCGGGCGTTGCTGACGTATGAGTGACATTAGACAGATGGAAGAGGGCGCAGTGCGCAAGCATGGGCGCTGAGCTGAGATTGATGGGCAAAGGGACTGGAGGTGGCCCAAAGGGCGAGCCTGAAGGAGAATCTAATGGATTGATTATAGAATGAAGTACAAGCAATACAAATAGGAAAGGTCTAACCTAGCGTGCTTCGTCGAGCGGGAAGCGCCTCGATATCATGATTCCGCTTTGCTCGCCGTACGCATAGGGGAGTAGTGAGTATAGGCACGATCTTTGCAGGTGCGTTTTGCCTGGGCCGTTGTGGTATGTGGCCGTTGGTTTCGGTCTTGGTTAGGCTCTCACAGTTGTCGGTCGTGAAACCGTTCGGATGTCGATCGTGTGACTCCGGATATGAACCTGCATTGTCACTCTTTATTTTCTCAGTGGCTGCACCCCTTGAGGGAATCTCCGAGATAATATCCGACAGTTGTGAGTGATTGCAAGTGGTTGCGAATGGTTGTGCGTGGTTGTGAGTGGTTGCGAGTGGTTGGGAGTCGTTGCGAGTTCTTGCAAGTGGGTGCGAGTGCTTGCAAGTGGTTGCGAGTGGCTGTGAGTGGTTGCATTTGGTTGCAAGTGGTTGCGAGTGGTTGTGAGTAGTTGTGAGTGGTTGCTAGTGGTTGCGAGTGGCTGTGAGTGGTTGCGAGTGGTTGCTAGTGGTTGCGAGTGGTTGCAACTGGTTGCAACTGGTTGTGAGTGGTTGCGAGTGGTTGCGAGTGGTTGCAAGTGGTTGCAAGTGCTTGCAAGTGGTTGCGAGTGGTTGCGAGTGGTTGATGCCCCCAAATTTTCTGTGCCCTCAACTTTCTCCGCGCTGATCTGGCTCCGCGATATCCGCGGAGTATGTTCTCTCACCACACTTACTACCTAAGATATGTGTGCGGCTGGGCAGAGACACTAATGTTAGGCAGCCGACAATCCGCGGACCACAGTTCTGGACCTTTGCGGGAGAACCTCACCGGTGAATGACACTCCGTGTTCCACTTCTTGTCACACGCGAGCCCGCCACCTCGTGGTGTCTAGCTCCTCTCCGCGGAACCCCGTTCCGCGGTCGTGTGCAAGAAAGAGTACCGCCGGCAGCTCACTTCACCCCAGGTCTGTCGCATCCTTTGATCCTGCATCACCATTGCCTGGGTCATCCAAATCTCAATGCCCTTCTCCGTCTCCAGGCCAAAAACATGTTGCAAGGCCTGTCATCCCTCTCTCCGCTAACCCGTCTTGTATAACCACCTTGCACTCCTTGCAGCCTTGGAAAGTTAAAGGCATCTCCTCATCCTCCTCGAGCCGCACAAGCAGCAAGACCCCTTGACATCCTCCACATGGACCTTGTGGGACCCATTTGTCCCACCTCTCTTCAAGGCCATTAGTACTTTGTCACAATTGTGGATGATCACTCTCGTTTCGGCGCAACAATCCCTCTCAAGTCCAAAGCTGATGCCAAACCTGCCTTTATCAAATGTTCCAAGTATCAAATGAATCGCCTCAACCGGTCCATTGGTAAAATCTGGACTGACAGAGGTGGAGAATTCCTTGCTCATGATTTTTGTGAGTTCCTGACAGAACGCGGCATGGGGCATGAGATGAGTGTACCAGAAGCACCAGAGCAGAACGGAGGAGCAGAAAGAAGGAATGGGGTTCTGGTAGCTCTCACTTGCACTCTACTTGTGCATGCTGGAGCGCCGGAAACCTTCAGGACCTATGCACTATGCTGTGCCACCAGAGTGCACAACTATTATCCAGCCAAGCATATTCCTGATATCACCCCAGCAGAGCTCTGGCTGGGGAACAAGCCAGACGTCTCCAAGCTAGCATCCTGCGAGAGCAGGAAGCGCCTCGAGACCACGATCGGGCTTTCCTTGCCGTACGCATAGGGGAGTGGTGAGTGCAGGCATGATCTTCGCAGGTGCGTTTCGCCTGGGCCGTTGTGGTATGAGGCCGTTGGTTTCGGTCTTGGCGAGGCTCGCACATTTGTTGGTCGTGAGACCGTTCGGATGTTGATCGTGTGACTCCGGAGATGAACGTGCATTGTCACTCTTTTTTTTCCCAGTGGTTGCATCCCTTGAGGCGATCTCTAAGATAATATCCGATAGGGCGCAACTAGGGCGCAAGTAGGACATCACTAGGACACAAGTAGGGTGCAGACAGCGTGCAACTAGGGCGTAACTAGGGCACAACTAGGGCGCAACTAGGATGTAGCTATTGCCCAAATGAGGCCCAACTAAAGCGCAACTAGGACGCAAGTAATATGCAACTAGGTCGCAACTAGGGCGTAATTAGGGTCCCCGAAGGGCGCAAGCAGATCACAACAAGGGCGTAACTAGGGTGCAACTAGGTTGCAAGTAGGGTGCAAGTATGGAGCAAGTAGGGTGCAACTATGGTGCAACTAGGGCGTAACTAGGGCGAGAGTAGGGCGCAACTAGGGCGCAACTAGGACGCAACTATGGCGCAAATAGGGCGCAACTAGGGTGCAAGTAGGGCATAACTAGGATGCAACTAGGGTGCACCTATAGCGCAACTAGGGCACGAGTAAGGCACAATTAGGGTGCAAGTAGGGCGTAACTAGGGCATAGCTAGTGCTCATCTGAGGCACAACTAGGGCACAACTAGGGCGCAAGTCGGTTACAACTAGGGCGGAAGTATGACGTAACTTGGACGCAAGCAGGCACAATTAGGACGCAACTACGGCGTAGCTAGGGCACAGATAGGGTGGAGCTAGTGCCAAACAGAGGCGCAACTAGGGCGCAACTAGGACGCAAGAAGGGAACAACGAGGGCACAAGTAGGGCGCAACTAGGGCGGAAGTAGGGTGCAGTGAGAACACAACTAGGGCGCAACTAGGGCGTAAGTAGGGCGCAACTAGGGTCCAACTAGGATGCAACTAGGACGTAGCTTGTGCCCAACTGAGGCGCAACTAGGGTGCAATTAGGGCACAAGTACGGCGGAAGTAGGGCGCAAATAGGGCGCAAGTAGGGTGCAACTAGGGTGAAACTAGGACGCAACTAGGGTGTAGCTAGTGCCCAACTGAGGAGCAACTAGGCGCAACTAGGGCGGAACTAGGGTGCATATAGGGCGCAAGTAGGGCGTAAGTAGGGTACAACTAGGGCGCAACTAGGGCGCAACTAGGGCACAACTATGGTGCAACTAGGACGTAGCTAGTACCCAACTGACGCGCAACTAGGATGCAACAAGGGCGCGACTACGGCGCAAGTAGCGCGCAACTAGGGCACAACTAGGGTGCAACAAGGGTACAACTAGGGTGTAGCTAGTGTCCAACTGAGGAGCAACTAGGGTGCAAGTAGGGCACATGTAGGGTGCAACTAGGGCGCAACTAGTGCGCAACTAGGGCGCAACTATGGCGTAGCTAGTACCCAACTAAGGCGTAAATAGGGCGCAACTAGGGCGCAACCAGGGCGTAGCTAGTGTCCATCTAAGGTGTAACTATGGCACAACTAGGGCGCAATTAGGGTGCAACCAGGGCGCAACTAGGGTGCAAGGAGAGTGCAAGTAAGGCGCAAGAAGGGCGCTACGAGGTTGCACCAAGGGCGTAACTAGGGCGCAATTAGGACTCAAGTAGGGTACAAGTAGGGTGCAACTAGGATGCAATTGGGCGCAACTAGGGTGCAACTAGGGCACAACTAGGACGTAGCATGTGCCCAACGGAGACACAACTAGGGCGGAACTAGGACGTAACTAGGGCGCAAGTAGGGTGCAAGTAGGGCGCAACTAGGACGCAACTAGGGTGCAACTAGGGCGTAGCTAGTGCTGAACTGGGGTGCAACTAGGGCGCAACTAGGTCGCAACTAGGGTGCAACTAGGGTGCAACTAGGGCACAAGTAGGGCGTAATTAAGGTGCAACTAGGGTGCAACTAGGACGTTACTAGGGCGCAACTAGGGCGTACCTAGTGTCCAACTGAGGCACAACTAAAGTGCAACTAGGGTTCGACTAGGGAGCAAGTAGGGCGCAACTAGGGGGCAAGTAGGCGCAACTAGGGCACAGAGAGGATGCAATTAGGGTGCAACTAGGATGCAGCTCAAACGCAACTAGGGCGTAAGTAGGGCGTAGCTAGTGTCTAACTGAGGCATAACTAGGGTGCAACAAGGACGCCAGTAGGGCGCAACCATGGCGCAAGTATGGCGCAACTAGGGCACAACTAGGGTACAACTAGGGTGCAACTAGAGCTCAAGTAGGACGCAAGTAGGACGCAACTATGGCGCAACTAGGGTGCAACTAGGACGCAAGTAGGGCGTAAGTAGGTGCACCTAGGGTGCAACTAGGGTGCAACTAGGGCGCAACTAGGGCGTAGCTAGTGCCCGACTGAGGCGCAACTAGGGCCCAAGTCTGGCCAATGAGGACGCAAGTAGGGCGCAACTAGGGCGCAAGTAGGATGCAAGTAGGGTGCAACTAAGGTGCAATTAGGACGCAACTAGGGTGTAACTATGACGTAGCTAGTGCCCAACTAAGGCGCAACTAGGGCGCAATTAGGGAGCAAGTAGGGTGCAAGTAGGGTGCAAGTAGGGTACAACTAGGGCACAATTTGGGTGCAACGAGGCTACAACTAGGGGGCAACTAGGGTGCAAGTAGGGTATACATAAGGCGCAACTAGGGCGTAACTAGGGTGCAACCTGGGCGCAACTAGGGCGCAAGTAGGGTGCAAGTAGGGTACAAGTAGGGTGCAATTAGGTCACAATTAGGGTGCAACTAGGGCACAACTAGGGTGCAACTAGGGCGCAACTAGGGCGCAAGTAGGACGTAACTAGGGCGCAACTAGGGCACAACTAGGACGCAACTTATTCGTAGCTAGTGCCCAACTGAAGAGCAACCACGGCGAAACTAGGGTACAACTAGGGCACAAGTAGGGCGCAAGTAGGGCGCAAGTATTGCGCAACTAGGGCGCAAGTAGGGCGCAAGTAGGGCACAACTAGGAGGCAACTAGGATGCAACTAGGGTGCAACTAGGGCGTAGCTAGTGCCCAACTGAGGCGCATTTAGGGCGCAACTAGGGCGTAAGTTGGGTGCAACTAAGGCGCAAGTAGGAAGCAACTAGGGCGTAACTAGGGGGCAACTAGGGCGCAACTAGGGCCCAAGTAGGGCGCAAGTAGGACACAACTAGGGCGCAACTAGGGCGCATCTATGGCGTAAGCAGGGTGCAAGTAGGACACAACTTGGGCGCAACAAGGACGTAACTAGGGTGTAACTAGGGCGCAAGTACGGCGCAAGTACGGCGCAAGTAAGGCGCAACTAGGGTGTAACTAGGGTAAAACTAGGGCGCAAGTAGGGCGCAATTAGGGCTTAACTATAACGCAAGTAGGGCACAACAATAGCGTAAGTAGGGCTCAAGTAGGATACAAGTAGGACGCAGTTAGGGCACAACTAGAGCGCAACTATGGTACAAGTACGACGCAATTAGGTCACAACTAGGACACAACTAGGGTGCAACTAGGGCGCAAGTAGGGTTCAAGTAGAACGCAACTATGGCATATCTAGTACCCAACTGAGCCGCAACTAAGGCGCACCTAGGGTGCAAGTCGGGAGTAAATAGGACGTAAGTAGGGTGCAACTAGGGCGCAAGTAGGACGCAATTAGGACGCAACTAGGGTGTAACTAGGGCACAACTAGGGCGCAACTAGGGTACAACTAGGACGCAACTAGGACGCAACTAAGGCAAAACTAGGACGCAACTAGAATATAACTAGGGTGCAACAAGGATGCAAGTAGGGCGCAACTAGGGGCGCAACTAAGGTGCAAGTAGGACACAAGTAGGGCGCATGTGGGGAGAAACTATGGTGCAACTAGGGCGCAACAAGAACGCAACTAGACCGTAGCTTGTTCCCAACTTTGGCGCACCTAGGACACAACTAGGGTACAACTAGGGCGCAACTAGGGCGGAAGTAGGGCGTAAGTAGGGCGTAAGTAGGGTGCAACTAGAGCACAAATATGGTGCAACTAGGGCGTAACTAGGGCACAAGTAGGGTATAAGGAGGACGCAACTAGGGCACAAGTAAGGTGCAAGTAGGGTGCAACTAGGACGCTACTAGGACACAACTAGGGCGCAACTAGGGCGCAACGATCATTTCGCAACTAGGCCGTAGCTTGTGTCCAACGCAGGCACAACTAGGGGGCAACTAGGGCGCAGCTAGGAAGTAAGTAGGGCGAAAGTAGGGTGGAACTAGGGTGCAACTAGGGCGTAGCTAGTGCCGAGCTGAGGTAGAACTAGGACGCAACAAGGGCGCAACTAGTGCGCAACTAGGGCACAAGTAGGGTGCAAATAGGCCGCAACTATGGCGTAACTAGGGCACACCTAGGGCGCAAGTAGGACCCCCTGAGGCGCAACTAGGCCCCAACTAGGGCGCAAGAAGGGTGCAACTGGGGCGCATCTAGGGCGCAACTAGGACCCAAGAAGGGTGCAAGTAGGGCACAACTAGGGCGCAACTAGGGTGTAACTAGGGTGCAAGTAGGGCACAAGTATGTAGCATGTAGGGTGCAACTATGGCACAACTAGAGTGCAACTAGGGCGTAGCTCGGGTGTAGCTAGTACTCAACTGAGGCGCAACAAAAGTGCAAATAGGGTACAAGTAGGGCGCAACTAAGGCACAAGTAGGACGCAATCATGGCGCAAGTAGGGTGCAAGAAGGGTGCAAGTAGGGTGCAACTATGGGTGCAACTTGGACGCAACTAGGGCACAACTAGGGCGCACGTAGGGTGCAAGTAAGGTGCAACTAGGGTGCAACTAGGGTGTAACTACGGCGCAACTAGGGCGCAAATAGGGCATAGCTAGTGCCAAACTGAGGTGCAACTAGGGCGCAACTAGGGCGCTAGTAGGGCGCAACTAGGGCGCAAGTATGGCACAACTAGGACGCAAGTAGGGTGCAGTTAGGGCGCAACTAGGGCGCAACTAGGGAATAAGTAGGGTGTAACTAGGACGCAATTAGGGTGCAACTAGGGCGTAACTAGGGTGCAACTAGGGCGTGAGAAGGGTGTAAGTGGAACGCAACTAGGGCATAACTAGGGCGCAAGTAGGGTGCAAGTAGGGCGCAACTACGGCGTAACTAGCGTGCAACTAGGGTGTAGCTAGTGCCCAACTGAGGCGCAACTAGGGCGCAACTAGGATGCATGTCCGACGTAGCTAGGACGCAAGTAGTGCGCAACCAGGGCACATTCAGGGCACATCTAGGGTGCAACTAGGGCACAACTAGGGTACAACTAGGGCACAACTAGGGCACAGGTAGGGCGCAACTAGGTGCAACTTGGATGCAACTAGGGTACAACTAGGCCGGAACTAGGGCGCAAGTAGGACGCAAGTAGGGCACATCTAGGGCATAGTTAGGGCACAAGTAGGGCACAAGTAGGGCGCAACTAGGTCGCAACTAGGGCGCAACTAGGGCGCAACTAGGGAGTAGCTCGTGCCCAACCGAGGGGCATCTAGGACGCAACTAGGGTGCAACCTGGGTGCACCTAGGGTGTACGTATGACATGAGTAGGACGTAAGTAGGGTGCAACAAGGGCACAACGAGGGTGCAGCTAGGGTGTAGCTAGTGCCCTATTGAGGAGCAACTAGGGACCAACTAGGGTGCATGAAGGGCAAAACTAGGGCGCAAGGTGGGCGCAACTAGGGCGTAAGTAGGGCACAAGTAGGGCACAACTAGGGCG
Organism: Penium margaritaceum; assembly: GCA_023375785.1. Classification (NCBI taxonomy): domain Eukaryota; kingdom Viridiplantae; phylum Streptophyta; class Zygnematophyceae; order Desmidiales; family Peniaceae; genus Penium; species Penium margaritaceum. The sequence continues at coordinate 82,316 of SZWC01001596.1, read as the reverse complement.
AGTGGTTGCAAGTGGTTGGGAGTCGTTGTGAGTGGCTCTGAGTGGTTGCGAGTGGTTGCGAGTGGTTACGAGTGGTTGCGAGTGGTTGCCAGTGGTAGCGAGTGGTTGCAAGTTGTTGCGAGTGGTTGCGAGTGGTTGCGAGTGGTTGCGAGTGGTTGGGAGTGCTTGCAAGTGGTTGTGAGTGGTTGTGAGTTGTTGCGAGTGGTTGCGAGTGGTTGCGAGTGGTTGCGAGTGGTTGCGAGTGGTTGCGAGTGATTGC